>BQNB010027160.1:0-16284 GCA_026074375.1 Tanacetum coccineum | reverse complement strand
AGCATTTCTTTAAATCGTTCCCATGCCTCACTAAAAGTTTCCTCGAATTTTTGTGTAAAACGAGAAATTTCATTCTTTAGGTGAGTGGTTTTCGAAGAAGGGAAAAATTGATTCACAAATTTGGTAACGAAATCCTCCCAAGTCAAGATTGAATTTGGAGGTTCTTTCTCGTACCACAATCTAGCGTTCCCCTCAAGCGAATATGGAAACATCTTAAGCTTAATAACATCATTCGGCACATCTCTAAATCGTAAAGTCAAGGTAATCCGTTTGAAACTATTGATATTAGCATGAGGGTTTTTGTTCTCTAAACCGTGAAACGGGTTTGCTTGAACTAGTTGTAACAAATTTGTCTTAATCTCAAAATGATCCACATTAATTTCCGGTAAAACGATAGCTTCTCCATACCCTTCCGTGGGTGCACGGAGCAGCTCTTCCATTGTACGTTCCGCCATTGGTGCAACTTCAACGATAGTACGAAGCTCGGGTTCGACTATGTTTGGAGCACGTCCTTTATTTCGACGTCTCGGAATGGTGACGTTTGAATTATTTGGAAAATTGGAATTTCTAGTGCGCATGCACTAAACAAACAAATGAAATGAGAAAAGAAACGAGAAAAGGAAATATTTTTGTTTACCGAATAATCAACAAACTTAGGGTAACTCTCTTAAGTAAAATAAATTTTACAAAAGAGGTGCGCCTTTTTCGTAAGTGACACAAACGGTAAAAAATTTGAATCTTTGGTTCGGGAACTTATTAATGGATAATACCTCAATTGAAGGTATTATTTGTTGGTGTTCTTTTACCAACTTTGTAAATTTTTATATTCACAAATTAACGAGAAAAATTGAAAAATCCGGAAGAGCAAATATTTTTGTATTTTTCTTGTTAATCTTTTACTTATACTAAAAAGAAAAGAAAAATATTTTTTTGCTTTTTATATTTTTAATTTTTTTATTTATTTTTGATTTCCTTAAAAGCGTAACTTTCGAAGACGAAAGGTTCTCCAAATCACGATCGACAAATGCAAACGAATGAATCTTAATCACAAATCCTCGGCAGCGGCGCCAAAAACTTGGTGTAGTAATTTTTATACACGTAAAATAATATAATATATATGAAATTACCAAACTACCATTGAGGACAAAAGTAGTAAGGAAAATTCTCACAAATATATATAACAATACGTATATTACCGATAAGTGATTACCGGGTCGTTTTCCCAAAGACTTATGAAATTGAGACCTCGTTTGTTATTTGGACAATGACTTGAATTGGTTCGAAGATGATTTGTTTTCTAAAATCCTAATAGTGAGTAAATAAAGGGACAATTAAACCTAACTACGAAAAAAACAATAACGGGAAATTAAATTTTAACTAAAAACGCAAATCGGGAATCCTAAACGGGACCTAAAAACCCTAAATTATCAAAATTAAGTCCTACAATGATCTTTTTGGTTTTTATAAGATTTAATTGACTAAAAAGCTAGGGCAAAGAAAACTAGACCAAAAACGAAAGAGTTTTAAGCTAAAAATCACTAAAAATATGAACGGGATTCAATCCCGTTCTTTAAAAAAACAAATTTTGTAATTTTAACCCTACAGAAGCAAATCTATTTTTCCTAGGTTCTAAATGTTAAAAGAAAATTTTCTAAAAAAATTATATTTTTTTTACTTTTTTATAATTTTTTATGAATTAAAAACGATTTTAACAAAAATAAATGTTTAAAAATATAAAACTAAATTTAAAAATTCTAGAAAAAATACTAAAAGTGTAAAATGTAAAGACTAATTTTATAAAAATAAGATCTAAAAATAAGCTGTAAGAATAAGCCCTAAAAAGCTTATAATAAGCTACGGCTTTTATTGAATATAAGAAAAGAAAATGTGTATATAGGATTAATGTAGGGCTATCATGACAGATAGCCCTACTGGTGCTGATGGTTTGAGTGTGTGTGTTGTGGGACGTGTGTGTGTTAAGCAGGAGGTCATGGGTTCGAATCCATGGCCTCTTGTTTTGCTATTTTTTTATTTTTGAAAACTTAAAAAGCAAAGTTGTAAAACTGATGAAAACTAACAATTTTTATAAAAACAACTATTTTTGAAACTAAAGAAATAAGCTGGAAAATGGCTTATAAGATAACAGATTATGCTAAAAAGAGATATGGCTTTTTTTACTATACTAAGCAGCTAAAAAAAATTGATTAAGCTCAAAACTAAAACTAAATAAGCTACAACTATCCTAGAACTAACCTAATAAGCAAATGTGAACCAGAAATAAGCTAAAAGAACAGTCCATAAGCTGAAATAATCCAATAAGCATTTTTACTTAAAACTGCTACCAAACAGTCTAAGAGCCAACGTTGGGCTTAATTTAAGATAAGCAAACAGAACCTTATGGACTAATTACTTATACCACTTGAAAACTTGACCTATAAGCTACTTAGAACAACTTTTAAAAACTATTTTGAAAAACAAATGCTTAATGAAAAAGTTGCTTAAAAACTGCTTAAATACTCAGCAGGAACTGAGTGAATTTTTGGTTTTTCTTATGAAAAGTTAAAATAAACTAAGACCTATCTTTATTAAGCTATTTATCACTAAAGATTAACCTGATAAGCTAGTTAAAACAAAAATCACACAAAAACTACAAGCAATAAGCTATAAATCTCTAATAAGCAAGTTTTCTTTTGGTTTTGAAAAGACAAATTACTTATTTGCAGCTTAAAAACAGATAACCAATTGAACTTATTTCTAAAAGATAATTTGAGACAAATGATTAATGACCTAAAAACTACTTATGTTTTGAAAATCAAGACCTATAAACTAAAATTACCCTTTGATTTTTAACCATAAAATTGACTATTTGTCTGTTTTTCCTATTTGATGCACATGACACTTAAATGTCCAAAACTTACATCCAAAAGTGCAGACAATAAGACTTGGTTTTGACACTTTAAAAACACTAGACTAAGGGCAAATGAAACAATTTAATTACCTAAAAAAATTAAACTAAAAATGCTTACTAAAATGAACTAATGATGACAGATTTAAACTAGCTACTAGTAAACCATATAAAAAACTAGATTAAGGCCCTATGTACTTGTTTAACCCTACTCTTATAAACCTGGTTATGAGATTTAAAATAAAAATGAAGGACCAAATGGCCTATAGCAGTACTAACTCTTAGTTAGTACTGCTATGCCAAACACCTCCTTATTTCCTTGAAAATCCATTTTAAGCTTATAAATGTTAGAATTAATGATCAATTATCAGATACCAGATATTAACAAGCTTTTAACAGACCTAATAAGCATATATGAGCAGACAAATAAGCAGAACAATAAGCTATAACACTTCAGCTAATTTTTTAGTTTTTTTGCTGATTTTAAGACATAAATATTTAAACTAAGAATTAATACTTAAGTTTTAACACAATAAGCATATAATCACTACAATAAGCATTCATAAGCAAAATAAAACAGAAATAAGTGCAGCTTAACACAATTAAACTAAAATGCAGGTTTTAAGCTAGTATTATAAGACATAAATGGTAAATGGAGAACTTACATAAGCCTTTGCACAAACAAGGCTATCAAATGCTCTAAGAGCTATCAACAAGCTCCAGCTTATCAAGTGATAAGCTGGTAGGGTCCTGGAAGTCCTTCCTTAATTGACTTCCCTTCCATTAATAAGCTTTGGTAATATTGATTGTGAGATTTAAGTATGATAAGCTCAACTAAGCTTTTGAGAGCTTAGTTGAGTTGATAGCCAGCTTAATGAGCTTATTAAACAGTAGAAAGCTTAATTTACCATTTTTCTTAAAAATATAGAGAAATAATAGATTAAAAATAAGACTTATAAGTGAAATGCAATCCTTTTATTAATAAAATACATTATTACAAGCTTTTTAAATGAAGTTAAAATTGATTGATAGATTATAAGCTAGAAAAATACAATTAGCTATAAGCTAATTTACACTACTCCTAATTAAGCTAGTTCGAGCCTTGCTCACCCGGGACTTCCCACTTTCCCAAGTGTTTTAATTTTTTCCATTTTTTATAACTTTTTAAAACTTTTAAAAATAAGAAACTTTTATAAAACAACCTTTTTTATGAACCTAAAATAAGCCCACAAATAAGCAGTTAAAGACATATATCCTAAAAACTATACCACTAAAAAAACTAACTGTTTGGGCAATTTAAGCACTAAGAAGCAAATGAAAACTTAAATAAAGCTGAGACAAACAATAAGCTATGTCTAATAAGCAAATAAGAACAAAAATAAGCACAAATTGATAAGCCATAAGCTGAAAATCAAAATAAGCTCTTAATGAAAACCTTAAACCAAACAGCCTCTTGAGGCAACTTTGAGCTTAAATTTAAGCTAGCAAATCAGGTTTTTAAGCAAAATGACTTGTACCTACTTAAAGCTTATCCTACAAGCTACACAAATCTTCTTTTGAAAAGAACTTTGAAAACTTTTTGCTTATTGAAAAAGCACTTTGAAAACAGACCACTTATTCAGAACATACTAAATTACTTTAAGTTTTGAAAATGAAAAATGCTTAATTTAAAGGCTAAAAACAGATAACTAAATAAGCTACATTTAAAAAAATAAGTTGAATCAGATTGACACTGACCTTAGATTTATAAGCATACTAAAAATCAAAATCTAAGAATTACTTTTACTATCTGAAAATTAGACTTGAAAAAGACTTTTTGTCTTTTTAACACTGCTGATGCAACTTGCACTAGCACTAATCAAAACTTAAAACCTGGAATGCACACTAAAATACTTGATAAAACTACTTGAAAACACAACTTTTTAAAACTTTTGATGCAATTAGAACAACTAAGAACCACTTAAGCTAAAACTGATTACCTATATGAGACTTAACTAGCAGATATGAAACAATCTTATGAAAACTTGAATAATCCCTAACCTAGCTTACAAATCCAGTTCAAACAAACTTAGTTATGAAGTTTAAGTTCTCCACAAAAGACCAAAAGGCCACAAGCAGTACTAACTCTTAGTTAGTACTGCTGTGCCAAACACCCCCTTATTTTTATCAAAATTCATTTGAGCTTATGAAATAGAGATCTAGTGAACAAGACTTAATTACCAGATAACAAACAACTATTAACAGTCCTTATGAGCTTATACCAACAATCAAATAAGCCAGAATCATTAAGCTACTAGTTATGCTAATATTTTTGGATTTTTATTGATTTATGAGACAATATGAAGAAAACTATGATCTAGACTATAAGACTTAAGAACAAATAATAAGACATAATCGTTAAGCACAATAACACAATAATAAGCACAATTAAGCAAGAAATAAGCTGAACATAAGCAGATGCAGTTTTAAACTAAGGAATCATGGACAGAAAAGGAAAAATGAAACTTACAAATGCCTTAGCTAAACAAAGGCTTACTTTGCTCAAAGAGCTGTTAACAAGCTCTAGCTTATCACAAGGATAAGCTAGTAAAGTCCAATAAGCTCTTCCAGAGTAAGCTTATCATCCAAGCAACAAAAATCCATATTAAGCATAGGTATTAAGCTGATTTTGATTGTTTAAGTAGATTAATGATTAACAAGAGCTCAATCTAAGCTTAGAGACTTAGAGAGCTGAGATGAGCTTATTAGAGCTTATGTAACAGTAACAGCTTATTAAACAAAGTTGACAACAAGTGAGCTTGTGAAAGAGTAAAAGCATAATAAGAAAACTTGAAATTTATACAAACACTATTAACAATACTGAGAATAAGAAGACTACATATTAAATATTAGCTAAAACATTTTAAAGGAAATTACAGAAAAAAGCTAAATGTAATAAGCAGAAAATAAAATCCATCTAACTAACTACTCCCTATTATTTGGTGTGAAGAGCTCTCTATTTATAACGTCTTGTGAAGCTTTTAAGTCAGCCCCTCCCCTATCATTGATCTTAGTCCCTTAATCCGTTGATCTCGTTTATGGTATGTTTGGATTTGATATGATAGCATTCAAAACGATTGCCAAAGGCATTCCGTGTGTCAGAGTACTTGTGCTTCTTTTGCACTAAATTTAGTGTAAAAATCCAATCATTAATGTGCTTCTTTCAATGCCTACGTGTCCTCTTTGTAGGTTTCGACCAATAAGAGCCTTTGGTGTGACGTTTTCTTTGCCAGCTTGACCCTTGGTGCTTGAATTGTTGAGCCACGCAATCAATTTGATTTTACCCTTTGATTTGAGTGAGGTTAATCGTTGAGAACGACGATGAACAGTAAATTCATTTACGCGCCTTTTTTAACTATTATATGGGGTGTTTTGACATCGGGAAATGGTTCGTTTGACCTGGGATAAGTCAAAAGAAATGGTGATGGGCCGGGTAGGTTTTGGGCTTGGTTTATAAGGATTAAGTATAAAGGGATAACATCGTGTATCTCTTATATTATAAAAAGAGATAACGTGTTAGGCTTTAGGGACTTTTGTGAGAATTTAAATTAACATTTATGACTGATTTTGTATTTTGGGTTTGTCTTTTTTGTGGTTGACCAATGTTTACAAGAGTCGAACATTAGTTGACCATTGATATGAAAATTTTTCCCCCTTTTTTTTTGTCACACAATCAAAATCCCCGGCTCTTTTGCACTCTTTCCGTTCTCGTGTCCGTGTTTGTCCGGCTTTGACCGTTTTCTTGTGATTTTTGCACTATCCGTACCTACACATTCATAAACAACAAAATACACAAATACAAGCATATTTTTGCACATTTTGATCATTTAAGGGCCATTTTGGATATAATAAAGATATGTGATTTCTCACATATCAGATCCCGTAGTATTGAGAGGGTGACCGAACCACTAAAAAGTTGATCCATACTAGGGATTGGTACAAGTATGATGAGGTGTCATTTTATATACTTTTTGGGGTCGTTTAACCCCCAAAACTGTGTGTTTATGCCTAAAATAGGTACTTAATCATTCCTTTTCAGGTATTTCTCATTTGGAAGACATTTGGATGAATTACACGTGACTTGGGATCATTTGGAGAAGAAACGGACGAGATTACAAACCAACACCAAGACTTTTGAAGATTTGTGCTCCTAGAGCCTGGAAACGGCGTCACAAGCCATACACGACGCTGTCACAACTCATCATGTGACGGCGTCACATATTTCAAGACGATGTCAGCCCGCACCGACTCAAACGCCGATCTAGAAGATTCATTTTACGACGGCGTCACGATTAAAACGCGACGCCGTCGCGTCGATTTTCTTATATATACAAACCCGAATTTAGGGTTTTGAGTGTGTAACTTTAGAATAAAAAGAGGGTACGAACCCTAGTTCGTTTAGCAGCTGTAGGAGACGATTTTAGGGCCTAAAAACCCTATTGTACCTCTTCCAATTCATGTTTTAATCAAGTAAGGTTTACTTAATCATTCAATATGTCTATGTGTTGTGTGATTTATTGCTCTTGCTTTATTCTTAACATGCTTGGCTAAACCTATTATTGTGTTTATTTATGATTGTATGAAACCTAGAATGTAGATCTTAGTGGTGTTGCTTCTTGTGATGGATGTGCACGTTAGGTCTTAGAAAACCAGCTTTTGTCTGTATCGCTGTTGATATGTCTAGGGAAATGTGATTGTGTAGAAAGGATACCATCGGATAACAGTCTTCATACTACCTTGCCCCCTAATATGGTTGATCCACTTTTAATGTATTTCACATGCACTTAGTAAACTCCAAGGGGCAGTGTAATTGTCTTCATACTACCTTGCATGTGCGTTGCTCTAGCGGCATACTAAGTAGACGGCGGGTTCGTGTAATTCGTTCATGCTTTAGGAAATAATTACATAGATCATCACAAGTGTAACAAGGCAACAACACTAGGAGAAGCAATCTAGGGAGTAATACATGATTAAATAGACACAATCTTTTATCTTATTGTTATCACCATTAGTTTATATTATTATTTAGTTTAATAGCTAAAACCAAACCACTCTCTCAATTATATGATTTTACTTGCTTTCATAAAATACAAAAATACAAAAAGAATCTTCCCTCAAACCTTAGAATTCTGTTAGACCGTGATCAAGCCTTCCAAACCTATTCCTCGAGTGAACGATAAACAACTTCGAGTCTTGCCCATACTATACTACAACGATTAGGTGTATTGCCTAGGGAGTTGTAAAACTTCTTGTGTAGAAGTCATACGACAACCGCACACCAAGTTTTTGGCGCTGCCGCTTAGGGAATAATTCGGTTTTGATCATTGATGTGTCATTGTGTGGTGTATATTTTATTGATTCAAGTTTTAAAATTATATTTTGCTGACTCAACCAAAAACAACACTTTAACGGGCAGTGATCCGGATCGATAGTAGTTTCGAGGTAAGTAGGGTGTCGATCACTGAGAGCGAGGTTAATTCTATCAATTTAATTAATATCTTGGTTATCTAATCTATATTAATTCTATGCTACTCTAAACCTATGTTAAACCTATGTCAATCTAAATCCTAATTCTAACGGGAAAAGGGGGTTTTTAGCCTGAGAGACTGGCACGGTTTGGTTGGTGACTACAATCAAATCAAGACACTGTTACCCACGCAAGCTAATAGACAAAAGATAAAAGAGCGGTCGAACCTTATATAAGAAAACTGTATTAACCATTATTAATCCGATTAGAACGTTGGTTTGTTTATTTAGTGCAATGATTTCTTCTCTCGAGGTGGCATATAATTCTTAAGACTTAGGCGTTGCATCATCCTAAGACCTAGACACATTAATTCTGTCACAATTAAAGCATCCGCATAAAGCATCCTTATTTGCTGATTATAATCTATCTTAGGGATTAAAGCAATGGTGATCTTGTTAAACCCTAGCTCATAGATACTTTACCCACTTACCGCTTAATGGCAATCTATACACTAGTAGTCCACTTGTACAACTATCCAATGGAATCAGAACATTATTTGTTGAATTATCTAGGTCACCTGCTAGTCAACACGATCAATAAACCATCGGCAATATCCAATTTGTGTGGGTTAAAGTGCCTTGAATTTATGGTAGTCACCAACCAAACCGTGCCAGTCTCTCAGGCTGAAAACCCCATTTTCCCGTTAGAATTAAGACTAAGACTGACATAGGTTTAGAATAGAGTAGAATTAACATAGATTAGATAACCAAGATATTAATTAAATTGATAGATTTAACCTCGCTTCAAGTGTTCGACACCCTACTTACCTCGAAACTATAACCGATCGGGTACACTGTCTGTTAAAGTGTTGTTTTTGTTGGAAAAATATCAATTTAAAACTTGAATCAATAAAATATACACCACATAACGACACATCAAGTTTTTGGCGCCGTTGTCGGGGAGTGAAAATTAATCTTGATTTTTATTTGATATTTTAGTTTTTAACATTAGATTAGATCTAACCTTTAGGATTAGTGTAATTTAGATTAATGTATATTCTTGTATATTCTGTAAATTTTGTATATTTATCTTTAATTGTTTGCTTGTATATTTGTGTGTTTAATTGTTTGCATATTTAAATTGTTTTTCTTAATACACTGTTTTGGTTGATAGTTGAATACGGCGTATCAACTTTCATCGGATACGGTGTATCCAACTCTCTGTCCAATACAACGTATCCATTCAACTTATCAATACGGCGTATTCACTTCTATTGAATACGGCGTATCGATCGTCTGATAAAGTTCTTTTCTATTCTCGAACTTAAAGCCCAAAATTTTTTTAATACCTTTCTCCCGCTGGTTCTACTTATAATTTTCTCGGTATTTTTTAGTAAGAATGACAAAGATTATCAAAGGAGAGTTCAAGAAAATTAAGGATGTTAAGGTCGAAGATGTTCCGCTCACTTGCGATGCACCACTTGAAGTTTTCATCAATGAAGTCAGTCGATTAAGCGGAATGGATGATGATTTATTCACATATGAAGTTAAAGTTGCTAACATCCCATGTGACTCAAAAATAGATGCTGATTTGGAACAAGAAGCTGATGATGATATGGGATATGATCCATCTGATGTTGCATTTACTGAATGGTTAAGATCAAATTTTTTTAACTACAAGACAATGGATCATTATACTATGAAAGCATTATAGATTTACTGGATTAGAGGAGATGATGAGGTTGAGCTCACTGATGAAGAGTCTTTTGATGATATGGATGAAGTTGCTGAAGTCTTTAGGATCGACACTAATTTATTTGATTTTGAAACGCCTATGTGAAAGGCATTCAAAGAATTTAAGTATGGCCAACCTGTAGTTAGAGAGAGGATACGTAAAAGCCTTTCAATTATAAGACTAGATGTTTAGAATGGCCAACCTGTAATTGGAGAGAGGATAGTTATTGTAATGGAGGAAATTTGCCCGATGCCTACCATATTAGAAACTCGCTCCATTACCAAGACCTTGAATGGTATGAGGCTTTAGAAGATTGTGAATTAAAAGACGAAGCTTTAAGAAACAAAGCTATCATGGAAGGATTTATCATTGAAGATGATGATGAGTCACGTTACGAACAAAAGAGACGATGGAACATATATACAAACTACAATGATGCTTCTGAGATAAATCATGGAGATAACGAGAGAGAAGAATTATGTGAAGTTCATGAGCTGCCGGTATGCAATGTAAGGAGATATATGATGATCAAATATTCGTTCAATAATGATGAAGAGTATGTTACTGTAAAAGAAGACGAATACGACGATCTTACTATCACAAGAAAAGAGGCATGCCAAGCTTACCAAGAAATCTTTCAGATAATGGACGAAGGATGGATGGTGACTAGAGCTGAGTAGAAGAGAAGCTGAAGACAAGTCTAACTTAAAGACTTCGCTGTAAACTAGAGTGCTTCCCGGGAGACAACCCGGAGTGTTATTTAATTTTATCGAGTCTGTCTTCCCAGACATTAATACGGCGTATCCGCTCCATACCATACGATGTATTGATCATCTGGACGTTATTAGTCTTTATTTTTATTGTACTTTAAAAACATTATTGTCAGATTTGGAATACGGTGTATTCACTAACCTAATACGTCGTATCCACTAGACTGACCCGTAATTAGTTTGTTTAGTTTAGTTTAAATTAACCGTAAGAACCAAGATAGGAATGCACATGTTTTTCCTATATTTTACACAGGACCTCGTGAAAGAAATATCAATGAATATTGGTGGAGAATTTATAAATCTGGAAATCTTGAAGTGTTGGAGTCTTGAAACTTCAAGGCGGCTGTTCAACATAATCTTGCTCATAAACGCATCTTGGAGAACCTACCGAGCAATTATCAGGGGAGTTTCTCATTCTAATTCTTTTTAAATTCCTATATTTAATGTTTTATATATACAACGAGGACGTTGTATAATTCAAGTGGGGGATGGAATTAGAATGTTTACTTGTCCTATTTTTCACACTAAAATGCTTAAACTATGCTCAGATTTTAAAAAATTTCAAGCATACTTTTGTGAAATTACATGTTACATAATCCGCACACAACAACCCTTGTTAGATAAGTAGGTAAAGTCTCTATGAGCTAGGGTTTAACAAGATCACCAATGCTTCAATCCCTAAGATAGATTATAATCAGCAAATAAGGATGCTTTATGCGGATGCTTTAATTGTGACAGAATTAATGTGTCTAGGTCTTAGGATGATGTAACGCTTAAGTCTTAAGAATGATATGCCACCTCGAGAGAAGAAATCATTGCAATTAATAAACAAACCAACTTTCTAATCGGATTAATAATGGTTAATACAGTTTTCTTATATTTGGCTCGACCGCTCTTTTATCTTTTATTTATTAGCTTGCGTGGGTTAAAGTGCCCTGAATTTATTGTAGTCACCAACCAAACCGTGCTAATCTTTCAGGCTGAAAACCCCATTTTCCCGTTAGAATTAAGACTAAGACTGACATATGTTTAGAATAAAGTAGAATTAACATAGATTAGATAACCAAGATATTAATTAAATTGATAGATTTAACCTCGCTTTAAGTGTTTGACACCCTACTTACCACGAAACTACTACGGATCGGGTACACTGCCCGTTAAAGTGTTGTTTTTGGTTTAGTCGGCAAAATATAAATTTAAAACTTGAATCAATAAAATATACACCACACAACGACACATCAGTCTCCGTCATGCTTTTTGACCAACACCGGGTTAGATATCCCGTTGTGGTAGCTCACCTCTCTCGTTATCCTTGCTTCTATCGACTCTTGGACTTCTTAAACTATGAACTTGCTTCTTTCAGGGGCTTGGCCTCTTTTCTTTTGCCTCACCGGTGCAGTAATTTCTTTTATTCCTAGCTTGTGTTCGGCCTGTATTCTCGGGAAACCTCTCATGTCAGCGGGCTTCCATGCGAAGACGTGAAGGTTGGCTTTCAATACCTTAAATACGGCATTCTTTCCATAGATTGATAGGCTTCCGCCGATCATTATGGTTTGCTCTGGGCATTCTAGGTTGATAGCCACTTTTACATTTTCTACTGGCTCCGAGGTTAGTACCTCTGCTTGGCGGACCATTTGGATTTCCAGTGACTTAGCTCTTTCGGTTATGATCGTTGCCACTCTTGCCCTTGTTAGGAATTTTATCATACCATGTGCGGTGGATGGTAATACCCCTAGCGCTCGGATTCCCGGTCTCCCAAGGATCCCGTTGTATTAAGAGGGTGACCGAACTACTAAGAAGATCATCCATACTAGGGATTGGTATGGGTATGATGAGGTGTCATTTGATACACTTTTTCGGGGTCATTTTATACACTTTTTCGGCGTATTCACTTCTATTGAATACGGCGTATCGATCGTGATAAAGTTCTTTTCTATTCTTGAACTTAAAGCCTAATTTTTTTTAATACCTTTCTCCCGCTGGTTCAACTGATAATTTTCTGGGTATTTTTCAGTAAGAATGATAAAGATTATCAAAGGAGAGTTCGAGAAAATTAAGGATGTTAAGGTCGAAGATGTTCCGCTCACTTGCGATGCACCACTTGAAGTTTTCAACAATGAAGTCAGTCGATTAAGAGGAATGGAAGATGATTTATTTACATATGAAGTTGAAGTTGCTAACATCCCATGTGACTCAAAAATGGATGCTGATTCAGAACAAGAAGCTGATGATGATATGGGATATGATCCATCTGATGTTGCATTTACTGAATGGTTAGGATCAAAAAAATTTAACTACAAGTCAATGGATCATTATACTATGAAAGCATTATAGATTTACTGGATCAGAGGAGATGATGAGGTTGAGCTCACTGATGAAGAGTCTTCTGATGATATGGATGAAGTTGCTGAAGTCTTTAGGATCGACACTAATTTATTTGATTTTGAAACACCTATGTGCAAGGCATTCAAAGAATTTAAGTATGGCCAACCTGTAGTTGGAGAGAGGATACATGCAAGCCTTTTAATTATAAGAATTTAAGTATGGCCAACCTGTAGTTGGAGAGAGGATAGTTATTGTAATGGAGGAAATTTGCCCGATGCTTACCATATTAGAAACTCGCTCCATTACCAAGACCTTGAATGGTATGAGGCTTTGAAAGATTGTGAATTAAAAGACGAAGCTTTAAGAAACAAAGCTATCATAGAAGGATTTATCATTGAAGATGATGATGAGTCACGTTACGAACAAAAGAGACGATGGAACATATATACAAACTACGATGATGCTTATGAGATAAATCATGGAGATAACGAGAGAGAAGAATTATGTGAAGTTCATGAGCTGCCGGTATGCAATGTAAGGAGATATATGATGATCAAATATTCGTTCAATAATTATAACACCCTGTGTTTTCAAGTCATTGACGACGCCGATAAATTCACAATGTACCTTTTGTATTGTACACATTTGCTTTAAATCATAAATGTTAAGCTAAATCGCGTAAGCTAGAAATTAGCGTTCACTGTAAACGGGCATCAAACAATTAAATGTTTACATCAAGCATGGGTTATATATTTATTTTGAGGATAATTATTAACTGTGTTCATTTTATTTTTATCAGATACGTAAAGTGTATACGTTTCGCGATAAATTGCGTTTAGGCACTCCCGGAACCACCAAAACTTTTCTACGCTTCAACAAATACCCACTTTTATACCCAATACATAAAAGTTACAAAATATATCATCTATATCCTATCTTTGCCGAAATTCTTGCCATTTGTACAAGAAAAATGATGAAATTCTTCAAGTTGGTCAAATGAACACCATACTTCATTAACCTACACCATACCTCTTTATTACTACACCATGCCATGTCTCTTTGACTTGGACCAAGACCAAGACCATCCCTACACCATACCTTGTCCCTTTGACTAGATTTACTCTTTATATACATGTATACATAAGAGATATAGCTCATACATGCACTAACACTTAGTAAAAATCAAACAAACCTCCCCTTTGGCTCTCTATTGCTCACGGCAATAAGCAAGCACCCACACAAACCCATATCAATTTTTATACAACCCATACACACCTATACACATCTATTCTAAGGTATTCTAAGGTGATCCCAAGCATTGGCTAACCTTTTTCAAGTATTAATCAAGAAAAGCAAGATTAGGGTTTTCTTAAGAAAATAAGGGTTTTCTTAAGTGCAAGCTTTGGTTTCTAGTCTAAACACGGGTTTAGCATTTGTTTCTCATCATCATCATACCTCATAAGGTCTACTTGAACTCTTTATGTTCTTGCAATTTTCATTTATATGCATATGTTAATTCTTTATAGCTTAAATCACCATTTAGGATTATTAACATGTAAAAAGAAGTTTTTATTTATTTTCATCATAATGTACACTTTTATATATCTTATGATATTAATGATATCATGTTAAAATGGTCACACAAGTTATTTACACTCTTGGTTAAGTATGAAAATGATTATGTATTAATTAGGGTTTACAAATTTCATATAATATGTTACAAGTAAAAGAAAGGCAAATGACTTATTAATATTAATTATGGACTTTTAATCATGTTATTAGAACACTAAAATAAAGTTATGTTGGAAGAAATACACTTGTACACTTATGGTTTATATGTAAAAGTGACTAAGTATAAACTTGCGATAAAAAGGTTAATTATGAAAGTTAAGGGTTAAAAGTGTAATATGGACTTGGTAAATTTGGACATATGAGGACTATTATGGACACATGGACTCCAATATATATATGATATATAACATATATGATATATAAGACTTGTGGTAAAATACAAAAGTGGTAAAGTATAAAGAAAAGGTTAAAAATGGACTTAACAAACTCAACCTAACTTGCTGTCCAAAATTCGAATTTTAACATACCCATTTTATATTTTTATAAGATAATACAATTCACGACGATTCCGAAAAAGTAAGAAACTTGTTAAACGGATTAATAACGAAAAAGTTATGTTAAAAACGAGTTATACGTTAATAAACGAAGTCGTAAATGAATTTTTATAAAAACATTTTTATAAAAATTTTAAACAGCAAGTATTGATATTTTTAACAAATAATACATATTTTTAGGATTCCAAAATGATAAGAATCGTAATTTTTCAATTAATAACGAACGAGTTATGAATTTCGCGAGTTTACGACAATTAATACTTTTATAAAACTATTTTTATAAAAGTTACTATTCATGACAGAAAGTTATATTTTTGTAAACCTCATAAAAATATAGAACTTTCAAATACGAGAACGTCCTCGAAAGAATCGTTAAAAACGGAGCTATAACGAATAAAATACGACATTTACGGGTTTTACGACGACGAATACGATTTTTATAAAACTCACGTCTGATGTGAACAGTAAAAGTTACTGTTCACCAGTAGGTCCGAAATTCAAAAATGTCAATTTATGATAACTCGTCTTGATACGAAAAGATGGACATAAGAAACGCGAGAATCGGGTTTAAAACGCGAAAGTTACGCCAGTTTTACTAAAACGGTAATTATAAACGTTTTAACTTGTTAAACACAATTTTTCCAAAACCATTAGTTGGTGATTGAGCTATATAGAATGTTATGTGGTTATCAAAGTACTATATTACTAGGGAGTTTCATAATGAGGCCTCTTCGGATGGCGTTTCGACGAGTTGTTGGATTTACGATTTAAAGTGTCCTAACTCCTCGAACGTCATGTCATGACCTCTTTAATTATGATAGCCCGAACGATAGTACGATCAGGGTTCTAAATAGCGGCGCCATAGCGCGCTATAGCGGCGCTATAGCGCGAGGCGTAGCCTCCACGTTACGAAACAGG
>BQNB010027159.1:47638-57887 GCA_026074375.1 Tanacetum coccineum | reverse complement strand
CCATCTGTACAGCAAGGTCAGAATCCACTAGTTTTGGTGTTTTGATCATATCTCACTCAATATTCACTTTCTAGAAATCATCCTATTTGGAAAGTGTCTACAAAAGGATTACAGCAAGGTCTGAATCCACTAGTTTTGGTGTTTTGATCATATATCACTCAATATTCACTTTCTAGAAATCATCCAATTTGGCAAGTGTCCACAAAAGGATTATCTACAACCTAATGTACTCAAATCCAACCACAAAAGGATTCATTACAGCCCCTAATTTCTATGATTATTTCACTTGTTTTAATGGCTATTTTAACTATAATTAACCTAGATCTATACATGCATTATCATTTTTATTGCTTGATCATCAAATATCATACATGTACATATACATTTGAAAATCAAAAGAAAACATAAACAAAACTCATGAGATTTTTACCACAAGAAATGTGAAGATGATGATCTAATGATCAAAATATACAAGACTTAAATCTTCAAACTTGATCTTCACCCAAAATAATTTTGGACCATCATTTTCTTTACCCAATAGACTTTATAAAAACTTGTATAATCTCAGCCCTAACTTGTATATAAACTTCCTTGAATACTTCTTTAAATCACCTCCAAAATACAAGGGTTATACTTGGATATCATCTTTACTAGTGTGCTTATTAATTGTTCTTTGAAATTTTTATGGATTGGTGTTTTTGGTGTGTGTGAGTGGCGTCAATATGGATGAGAGGGGGAGAAAAATTCAGATTTTGAGTTATAATATGAGTTGTGTGTGTGTTAGTTTGGTCAAAGTAAGCCTTATATAGGCTTTAGACCAAAGTGCCAAGTGTTTAAGCATGAAGCAAGAATCAACACCAAGGGGACACCTCCCCCCTTGGTTGATCCGCCCCAATGGGGTTATAGTTTAGTGGGGTGAGTTGTATAACTTGCCCCATAATTGGTAAATACGGGTATTATCAAAGTTCGATATTTAAAAAGGTACGTTTTGTAGTCGTTTTTTCGTAAAAAGTAAAAATAGTACGAGACACGAAAAATAAAAACGAATGTAATAAAAACATTTATACGACATTTTGGAAATATAAACGTCGATGCTTAACGTAGGATTCGCCGGTTCTTTGTAAACGTCACGTAAATTACAAATGTAAGCCCTAATTCTCCCGATTAGTCGTGAGTTCATATCTCAACATAAAAATGAAAAATATAATTAATACTTGAGAATAAAATAACGACCTGAAATTGACGGTTTGTCACATAGCGACTAAGATGTATTCGAATTTATATGATTTCCGAAATGGTCCTATAAAGTCAATACCCTATATGTCAAAAATTTCGCATACTTGAATGCTGTTCAAGGGCATTTCATCACGTTTGGATATATTCCCTGTTTTTTGACATACTTCGCAAAGGTGAACAAGAGTATGAGCTTCTTTGATGATATCTGGCCAGTAAAAGCCTGAGTCTAGGACTTTTTTAGCTGTTGTGTTTGGTCCATAATGTCCACCGGTTGGTCCGTGGTGACATTGATCAAGAATGATACGAGTTTCTGGTCCTGAGACACAGCGTCTGATCATACCGTCTGAACATACTTTTAAAAGGTAAGGGTCTTCCCAAAAATAGTTTTTGAGGTCAGAGAAATTTTTTTTCTTTTGTTGGTACGTCATCCCTTTAGGTATAACATCACTCACCAAATAGTTTGCAAAGTCTGCGAACCATGATGTGTCATTAGTGGTTATTTCCATAAAAGTTTCTCTAGGAAAGTTAACGTCGACTTCACTATCATCACTTGTCTCATCATTTTCAATCTGAGATAAATGGTCGGCGACAACGTTTTCTGTACCTTTCTTATCTTTAATTTCTATATCAAATTCTTGTAAGAGCAGAATCCAACATATAAGACGTGGTTTAGCATCTTGTTTTTTGAATAGGTGTCTTAGAGCTGAATGATCGATGTAAACTATCGTTTTGGATAATATCAGATAGGGTCGGAATTTATCAAATGCGAAAACTACAGCCATCAGTTCGTTTTCGGTAACCGTATATTTTTGCTGAATTTCATTGAGAGTTTTGCTTTCAAAATAGATGGGGTGAAAGTCTTTTCCATCTTTTTGACCTAAGACTGCTCCAACTGCGAAATCGCTTGCATCACACATAAGCTCATATGGAAGATTCCAGTTTGATCTCACGATCACAGGAGTACATGTGAGTTTTTCTTTTAATGAACTGAATGCTTTGTGACATTCGTCATTGAATTCAAATGGAGTATCTTTTTCAAGCAACTTAGTCAGAGGACGGGCAATTTTTGAGAAGTCTTTAACGAAACGTCGGTAGAAACCGGCATGTCCTAAGAAACATCAAATGCCTTTGACATTAGTAGAGGGAGGAAGTTTAGAGATTACATTGATTTTGGCTTTGTCAACTTTAAGGCCTGCACCGGACACTTTGTGTCTAAGCACTATTCCTTCTTTAACCATAACATGACATTTTTTCCAGTTAAGGACAAGATTTGCATCTTTGCAACGTTGAAGCATTTTATCAAGATTATTTAGGCAATGATTAAAGGAGTTTCCAAAGACGGAGAAGTCGTCCATGAATACTTATACGGATTCTTTAATCATATCATGAAAGATAGCTAATATGCACCTTTGGAAAGTAGCGGGAGCATTACATAAACCGAAAGGCATTCGCATGTAAGCGTATGTTCCGAAAGGGCACGTGAATGTGGTTTTTTCTTGGTCCATAGGATCGATTGGTATTTGAAAGTATCCGGAAAAATGATTGAGGAAACATAAGTATTTATTTCCTATGAGTCTTTCTAACATTTGGTCCATGAATGGTAAAGGGAAATGGTCTTTTGCGGTGGCTTCATTGAGTTTACGATAATCAATGCATACTCGCCAACCTGTAACAGTTCTTGTTGGGACAAGTTCATCTTTTTCGTTGGTAACAAATGTGATACCACCTTTCTTGGGTACACAGTGGATGGGACTCACCCAAGGGCTATCGGTTATTGGATAAATGATACCGGTGTTGAGAAGTTTAATTGTTTTTTAACAATTTCTTGCATGTTCGGGTTTAATCGTCTTTGCTTTTGAACAACTGGTTTTTTGTCTTCCATGAGTTGAATTTTATGTTTACAAAAAGACGGACAGATTCCAGGAATGTCTGTGGTTTTCCAAGCAAAGGCTTGCTTGTGTTTTTTAAGGACGGAAATGAGTTTGTTTTTGTTTTCTTCAGAAAGCTGAGATGATATGATTATAGGAAGAAAAGTGGGTTCTTCCAAGAATACATATTCTTGGTTATTAGAATGAGGTTTGAGTTCAAGATCTATAGGAGGTTCTTCAAGAGATGTCTTATCTTTTAATCGGTATTAAAGGTGAATTTTTCGAATGGCGGTTCTTCGGTGTCAGATTCGGATTCATAGTTTTCATCAGCGGTCATTGCCATAAATTCGTCGAATTCAGCAAAGAGTTTTTCTTCGAGGATGGTTCCTTTGATGGAGTAAAGGATTTTACTACCTTCATCGAGAAGAGCATCGAAATCTTCTTCTAAGATTTTGTCAATGACGTTAATGCTAAAGCATGTACCATCGTTGGAATAGGAATGTTTCATCGCGGAGTCCATATGAAAAGTCATACGTTCGGTACCAACTCCAAGATTGAGTTGTTTTTGCTTAACTCGAATTACTGCATCAGTAGTATGGAGGAAAGGTCTTCCTAAGATTAGATGAACTTTACTGTCTTCTTCCATTTTGAGAATAACGAAATCTACTGGAAAGGTGAATTTACCAACTTCAATGAGCATATTTTTAGCTATACTAACAGGGTATTGGAATGATCTGTCGGCTAATCTGACGCTCATTTAAGTTGGTTTAAGAGTTTCTAGAGATAAGTTAGCATATAGAGAATATGGCATAAGATTAATGCTAGCACCAAGGTCGACTAAAGCATCACATGAGAAAGCTTTATTGAAATTACATGGAATGAGGAAACTTCTGGGGTCTTCGAGTTTTGGTGAAACTTTATTTGAAATTTGTTCAAGCTTGTGCTTATTTCTTACTAGTTCTTTAAGAAATTTGTCGTAGTTCGGCATTCCTGCTAAAACGTCGACAAGAGGTACATTGATTCGAACGGCTCAAATCATGTAGAGGAATTTTCCATACTGGGCTTCCATTTTTTCTTTTCTGAGCCGTTGTAGATACGGAATTTT
This sequence comes from Tanacetum coccineum, assembly GCA_026074375.1. Lineage (NCBI taxonomy): Eukaryota > Viridiplantae > Streptophyta > Magnoliopsida > Asterales > Asteraceae > Tanacetum > Tanacetum coccineum. The sequence goes on along the minus strand of BQNB010027159.1, from coordinate 53,678 downwards.
GGTTTGTATGGTTTAGGTATCAGGGTTTCTTTGACTGGTTTTAGATCTTTAGGTTTGGGTTAAGGTGTAGGTTCTTCATCTTCATCATCGCTATCGAAGTTGATAGGAGTTTCAGATTCATTTGGTTGATCATTTAGGTTGATAGGTGGGTCATAGGATTTACCACTCTGCGTAAATACGGTATTTACCTGCTCATTTCGAGCTTGCGGTGGTTGATAAGGTTTGGATGAGTTACCTTTTAGGTTAGGTTATGTATTACTAGAAAGAGATCCAGAAGGCCGACCAGATTACTTGTCAGCGAATCTGTCAAATTTAGCTTTGAGATTTTGGATCGATGCTTGATGATTTTTGGTTGTTGTTTCGAGTTTGGTTTTGAGATCCATAAAAGTATCTTTGACAAAATAATTGGTCGAGTGTTGAGCTTTTATGAAATCGCTTAGTTGTTTATGAAGGTCGGGTTTATCATCATAATTAGATTGATAATTATATCGATTGTAATCGTTTCTTTTGCTTGAACGCCAATTATCGCGATTCGAATCACGGTCGCGGTAATCATTGTAAAAACAGGTATGATGGAAGGTTTGCATGAATTTGGCTTATTCTTCACGGGACATAGGTGTGTCATCATCGTTATGATCAGGGTTTGGTTTTTTTTGAACGAGATTGAAATTCTTTATACTAAGCATCCATTTTTATGGTCATGGCATCCATTCGGGCCATTATTTTGTTAGTGTCAGCATTAATGCTACCTTCATCGGCGAAAGCATTGGTTTTCTTCAGATATGGTTTTGTTTTTTGGTTTTTAGCCTAGTCGAGCTTGTGTAAAATTTTATCTTCGAGAAGTTGATAGGCTTGGTTTGGTGTTTTGTAGAGGAAAATACCACTAGCTGCGGCATTTAGGACTTCTTGGGTTATTTCGTTGAGACCGTGGAAAAAGATTTTTATGATATTGCCTTTGGATAGATTGTGACCACAGCAATTTCTAAGCATTTCTTTCATACGGAGCCAAGCTTCAGTTAAGGTTTCATTTTCATGTTGAGAAAAGGCTCGAATTTCTCTGAGGAGTCGATCGAAAAGAGTTGGGGGGAAAGAATCGGCTAATGAAAGAAGTTCTAAGTTCATCCTACGTTTTGATAGTTCCTTCGTTGAGTTCATCCAACCATGTTTTTACTTCACCCGTGAGTGATAGGGGAAACATCATCAGGCGGATGGCTTCATTTTCAGTGTCTCTATATTTAAACATATCACATATTCTGAGGAATTTGTGAATGTGTTTGTGCGGATCAGTTTTAATTCTACTATCAAATTGGTTTCCCTTGACGAGGGTTAAGTGGTTACCTTTAATGGAGAATTCGTTTGCGGTTTCAGGATTGGTGATTGCGGAACCGGGAGTCGGAGCGACAACACGGTCGGCAGCCCACATTGGTTCGTCATCCATTGGATTGTAAATTTTCAAGGATATCAAGTAAGTGACGGAAATGGTTGATGTCAAGGATTGCAGAGTAAACAACTCTTGGTTGTGCATGTGCTTCGTTTCTTTGTTCGAATGAAATTGTCCTGTTTCATCGACGAAGTCTTCAATTCAAGGTTCGTTCAGGTTCAGGGAAGTGGTTCAACAAGTTTAGAGTTGGAAGCATGTGTATGCATCCAAGGGAGAATTTGTTTGGTTTAGTTTGCTAGAAAACTGTACAACGATTTTGAAAAAGAAAGTGGTTAAAAATTATTTTTAAAGATTGATTATGGAACATCTTTAAAATCCCCGACAACGGCGCCAAAAACTTTGATGTGTTTCAAAATCTTTAAATTTATAAGACTCAAATTACCTGTTTATAAAATGGAAACACATGGGTAAAAGTATAACCCACGTATGTAGTATAACATTTTAGGTAAGACCAGGTCGTCTATAGGGATTTGATTAGTGTTCGAATAATCAGAAATTTTAAAATAATTATTAATAACTTTAAGATGGATTCAATAATAAATAAATATGACTACTCGGATAATTTCATATAATTTATAAGCAATGGCAGTAATTTCGATCTTAGGACTTTAGGACTTTAACTTATAAAAAGGGTTTATCGTCAGAAAACATTTTCACAAATTAACTGGTTTCAACTTAAGACTTATCTTAGATTAACTTAATTACATGTGTCACTCAAACAATCAAGTTACTATTATATCAAATCTACTTTGTTTATCAAATAACATAAGTGAATTTCTTCGATCGAATGATAAAGATAATAAACAAATCTTTAAAATCATATAGTGCACAACGGGTCTTTCGACCTATACCATTCTATGTATATAATCAAAGTTGATGAACAAGTTTAACAAGATTAGGTATGATAGGATTGTAAAATAAGCTTAAGATTGATAAGATCGAAATAACACCAAATGCTTAATCATTATATTAACATCACCGAGTAGTCATAAGAGGTTTAGCCTCTCATGGCTATGGTGTTCATGATAACAAAGTTTAATAGAGAAACAAGAATCATACGAACTTCAGATGGAGAAATGGATTGAACACCACTTTTACAAATACGAATTCACATAAAAACCTTTATTTAACTAAATGCTATGATGATGATCTTTGTTCTTCTTGGAATTCGTGCTAAACTCCAGAAATTGATGAAGATTATTGTTGGAGAAGTGTTTGAGAATTGTATTGGAATGTGTGAGAAATGAGAGAATTTCTTCTCAATTTATAGGTTGGACAGGGGAAAAAGTGCGGCACACTTCCTTCAAAAGTGCGGCGTACTTTGGTTCTTCAATGCGTAAAACTTTAATGCTAAGAGGAAGTGCGCCGTACTTGATGCAGAAGTGCGTCGTACTTAGGGTATTAACTGTCCTTCATTTACTCGACCTGAAGTGCGACGCACTTGGGTAAAGTGTGGCGTACTTAGCTTGATTTTTGGATTCAATATTTATTCTTTTCTAACTTTTCTTCCGTAAGGTGTAAAATACTTGCGTGTATAGTCTTTTTGAGCTTGAGATGTCTTCCAGTGAACCTGTACATATTTCCTGCTTTTAAGTATCGAAAGTTCACGAGAAATGTTATAAATAAATATAATAACACCACCAAAAACATGTATATCACCCGTCATGTGTTTAGTGTATCCACTATCTTTTATCCACTCGTCGGGCTCCAAGTCAATTCCCAAACATGTCTATTTATATTACATAATAACTCATACATTTGGTCCCCAATATCTCATGAGTCTAAAGTTGTAAGCACCAAACATCCTTTGCATTTGTTGCATTTGGTTAGGATGTAGAAATGGTAGACAAGTTCCCAAAGGTATGTAACTTTGTTGTTAGATTATTCCAAGTTACGGGATAGATATTTGGGTAATTTTGTCCCCCGAGGTTTCTCCTAGGTTGCGGTGTTTTAGACCGAGGATGAGAATTATTAGTTCTTCTATGAGGTGGAGTTTTTGACCTAAAATCGGGTTTTGTAAATCCAACTCTGTGTTTTAAAGATGGTTTATAAAAACATTTAACTTCATCATCACTAGCAACAGGAACCTTAACATTATTTATAATTATATGTTTTGGTCTAGGACCCAAAATTGATTTTAAAAATGAAACAGATTTTTCCTTCTCTGACAAAACACCAACTGGTCCCTTAATTAATTTGGGATCCACATGGACAATTAGGGGACCAACCACTTTATTTAAGGGACTATCACTTGTTGTATTAGAAACCTAAGATTTTACAAAATTTATTTATTTAATCCCGCTTGTTCATGCTTCAAATGAATCAAAACCTAGACCCGATTTATCTCCAGAAGGTTTTTGAAAACTTAGCATTTCCTTAATTGAGTGAGTACTCTTTTCAAATTGAGTAATCTTAGAAGCTTCCTCGTTTTCAATTTTAGGTTTTTGACAAGTTGTACACCCGAGATCAATTTCCTTATTTTTCTCAAGTTTTGAAACTTTTTCTTTTAACTCACTAATTTCGTTTTCTAAACTATTTCTAATTGTTTTTAAGTGTTTGTTTTTAATGATGATTTTTAGACTCATTTTACATAATTTACTATATTCACTATCTAACGACACCATCTATTGATGAGTTTTCATCACTAAAATAGGAGGCTTTAAAATGTACCTCACTAGATGCTTGAGCCATGAGACACGTTTCGTCTTTGGCCTTTTTGTCATCTTCCTCACTGCTATCACTCAAAGAACCTCCAACAAAAGCCCTTTGGTTCTTGTCTCTCGGTGGTTTCGGACATTCACCAATGAGATGATTTGGGTCTCCGCATCTAAAACACTTCCTTCACTTTTGTCGTTCTTGTCATCCCGGGGTCTTTGTAATGTCTTTTTGTCATTCCGTGGTTGTCTTACGAACCTACCACTTCACTTGAAGAACTTCTTGAAGTCTCTAACCGCCATGGTGTATTCTTCGTCTTCACTTCCGAAAATCGAAGTTTCATCATCACTATATTTCTTTTTAGCCTTTAAGGCAAGAGATCTCCTTTCTCCTTAACCTTTGACTATCTTGGAATCTTTCTTGAAGATTCATTCGTGAACTTTTAAGTTCCTAACAAGTTCATCAAGTGATAGTGATGTCAAGTCTTTCGACTCTTTGTTGGGACCTTTGCTCTCCATTTAGGATGTGGAGCCATAAGAAACTTCTTAACATAGTTCTTGCTACAGTAACCTTCATCAAGAGATTTTAGACTAGTAAAAATAGTATTAAATCTAGTAAAAGCGTTATCTATAGATTCATCTTTGAAAATGACGAATTGTTCATATTGTTGCATTAGAATGTCGATCTTGTTATCTTTGACTTGACTATTACCTTGATGGGTGATTAACAAAGTTTTCCAAATTTCTTTTTCCGTATTACACATAAAAATTCTTTCGCATTCCTTTCTAGGCAATGCATTATAAATAACCATTTTAGCTACGTTATTTTTTGCAAGTCTCTTTTTAAGATCATCATTTTGTTTTTCAAATGGAACAACATCATCTTGTTTAGTTTCCGGATTATTTTAAACTCGCAGAAAATTACCCTCGGTAATAACATGACAAAGATCAAGATCTTTTGATTTCACATAAGTTTTGAATCTATTTTTCCAATAAATAAAACCGTCACTTTCAAAAAGTGTTGGTCTTTTCATAGATTGCCCTTCTAGATATTTGTCGGAATCCATAGATCGATTCGAGCTTTAAAATACAGTATATTTAAAAATCTTGGGCAACTTGGCTCTGACACCAATTGTGGAAACTAGAAGTAGGGGGGAGGGTTGAATAGTTTCACTGTTAATTTATGTTTTAAAAACAATCTTTTGAAAAACTTTAGATTCTTGTTTATGTGAGATTAAGAAAGAATACATATATATATGAACAATATATATAAACACAATATAAACAATAAATACAAGAAATAATAAGACAATGATAACGAGATAGAACTATCAAACCACAAGACGAGGATTTATAGTGGTTCGGCTAAAAAGCTCTTCTTTGCCCTACTCCGTTTCCTGAGTATCCAACTCGAGAGTTCACTATGTCAACAAGCTCCCTTCAGGCTTAGAAAACTGTACACGTCACTTATACCAATTTTTGACACTAAGCTATATGTCGAGTTCTAATCTTAGGTAGAACCAATCTGCCACTAGAATAATGTATTTTATTGACTAAATACTAACCGACCCTCACACAACTATTCTGAGCTAACACACTAGCCGGATCTACACAACTACACAAGATTAAGAATAAATAGATCGGATCTACAAGAAGATCGTAACCAATGTTACTTAAAGACTCACTAAACTATAACACTTCGTATCCTAGTGATTACGAGTGTTCTTCTCTTGCACTTGAGGAAAGAAGATTGGATCACTTGTTAAATAAGATTAAACAAGTTAAAGATCAAGGAAAGATATAGAATAAGAAATGGAACTAGAACAGAAGAAACTATGTGCAAATGGTGTGGAAATGGTTTGGAAATAGTCTATTATTTATAGGCAAGATGGGGAGCGTCAGTACTCTGGCCGCTCCCTTAATTATTGGCCAGTACTGATCCCAT
>BQNB010027159.1:0-35046 GCA_026074375.1 Tanacetum coccineum | reverse complement strand
AAACAACATGCAGCCAAACAAGCGCCTAGAACTAAAGATAACTAAAAGAAGTACACCAGAAGACTTTTTATAAGCTGAATTAAGGTCCATGTTGTTTCACAAGATACTTGTCACATAAAAGAAGTACACCAAAGGACTTTTTATATGTTTTCCTCACAAGATACTTGTCACATACGACAAGAACATCATAAGAAACAAGGTCCACGTTGTTTGAACATCTAAGACTTTCAAGATAGACCAATAAATATATATCACACTAGTTTAAAACCTTAGATGCAACCAAAAAATTTCAGGCCCATGCTTTACACAGATGCCAAACACATGAATTCACAATATCAGTCACATTAAAAATCATTATAACCAAATAAAAAAAATCATGAACTTAATTCGGTAATACTAAAAAATCATTTAAACCAAATCAAAAATCATGAATTCTAAACTAAGATATGTGCAATTCATCCTTAAGGTTACAAACATCATGAATTATACCTTTCTGATTCGTTGACTCCCGATTAATATACCGTCACTGAATCTTTCATTTAACACAACCACCATCAATAAATGAAGTGTTGGCTACACAAATCATACGTGTGCGGGTTTTGATTCACAAAATTGTTGTTGGTTGCTCAAGTTCGTTTTCTGTTAATCACGACATGTTATGGTGGTTTCTGGCGTATTTACGGTATTGTTGTTGTTTGTTGATTGGATTCGTGAATGGCGAGTTTCATCAATGGAAAACATTGAATAGATTTGGAGGCTGTGGGTCATCAATGGAAATCAAAAAACTAAAAACATGGCACATTACTCAACAAATAAGAAAACCTTAAAAATTCAATAACAAAGATGTGATACATAACCGAATCATCTGATTAATCAGGTGTAGAACCATCGTGGGTCAGGCAGATCGAGGGTTCTTTCATCTTTAGGATCCTCACAATATTTTTTCTTGTTCGAAGATAAAACCATATTAAAGAAACTCGATCCGTGAATGGTGATTTTTTTTTTCTGGATGAACGATGGATCTACACACACAGAGAGAGAGGCGGCAGTTGGTTTTTATGTGGATCTAGGTTTACAAGGAAGTTCCATAAAAAGTGAGATATATCAATTGCTAGAAATATGAGAGAGCTTTTAGAAAAATAATAATTTTGGAATTCCTTTAATGCCCTTCCAATTAGATTTTTAATGAAAAAGATTTATATTATTTACATAAATGCCATCATCCAATCTTAACCATTGATCAAATAATCTAAGGGTGTAGAAATGGTTCTGTAGGTTCTGTACAAAAAAGTAGTTCTGCAAAGAAAATGCCACTATATATATATATATATATATATATATATATATATATATATATATATATGTTTCAAATTATTTGAAAAAATAATTTTGGTGTAAATTGCGAACATTCTTAATGAAAATAATACAAATACATGTGCAGTACACAAACATTCATGAGGTAACAGTACTTGTTATAATTAAACTTTTATTTGATATAAGAAAATGTTGTGCATATGTGTTTTGATGTAATTATAATTAAATTTGTTTGTATCATCTGATATAATAAAAGGTTGTGCATATGTATTTTGTTTGTTTTTAAGTTTAAATAATTCTTATATTAATTGCTTATAGTTACAGGTACGAGTATGATGAGTAATATGAAGAGTGCACGTGTGTTTTCTACAAACTATCTAACGAGAAGATAGTTATGATAAAAAAAGTTATGTAAAGACATAAGTGCACACAGTCAATACAAATGCACATAAACTAACATGGGTGCGTATATATACAATGGCATATGGATGAACTCAGATACACATATACATACCAAGAAATCGACAATCTCTAATGAGGATAAATACATATGCATATACGGCAACACCATTTTGGTTCTGTTAAATATTAGTAGACACGTCTAAAATTTTATTTATTAGTTACTTTCATAATTTTTTTATTTGAATTGTATATCACATGATTTTAGACTTTGTGTATAATATTTTTGTTTTAAAATGTATATAGTACATGGATAATATTTACGTTTGTCATTTCATGCATTTGTGTAAATATTTGTGACCAAAACACATTATAGGTTTAAGCAATTAACACTAAAAACATATGTAAAATTAGATTATTTAAAAAAGAACACATATGCACCTTACTTTTTCAAACTAAACATGTTGAAAAAAATATTAAAAAAATTCTAAAATCTAGGAAATAGAAAACATTTTTTAATTAAAAAATTCAAAAAAAAATTAAAATGTAATTTTACCTATATACCCTTTTGAGTTAAATAAAAAAGATATATATTGAAAAAAATTTGATTGGTTGATGCTAGTTTTCGCAGTTCTGTACATTTGTATGGTTCTGAAAAGAACTCACCCATATATTAGTATATATATTAGGGTAAATTATACCGTCCCTGAACTCCACCCCGTTTGGTCCTCAGATAACGGAGACTCTCATACGGAGTCTCTTTTTGACATTGTTCTTAACAGTTTGGTCCCTGAAGCCCCGTTATGCTTAACGACGGTTACTTTGACTCCTTATCTCTCTTATTTGACTTTTCAACATGGGCTTTTTGTAATTTCAAAAATTTCTATATTTGACCCATTACACTAACTCTTTTATATTTGGGTTAATTGCTTAAAAATGTATTATACTTGCTACTTTTTGCCATTGTATGTAGACTATTATTTTTTTTGCAATTGTGTCGCTCAACTTTTGAATTCGTGCTATTGTGTGTACAGGTAACCTACATGACCTGCTAGCGTAGGTAAAGTTAACAACCGTTTGGCTTTTTATTGCAACATTAGTCCTTTATACAAATGATCGTTTTGTAATTAACTTAAAAATTGATTTCTTTTAAAGTCTATTTTCTTATTATTTTTAAAATTTATGAACGTTTTTATACATATTTTTATACATGATTTTTTACATATATTTTTATACACACACGCTTTTATACACACATTTTTATGCACACGTTTTTATACATATTTTTATACACACATTATTATACACATTTTTTACAAACATTCTATACACATGTTTTTATACATATATTTTTAAACATATTTTAATACACACCTTGTTGGGAATTAAATCCATTGGACTTAGTACTACCAAGACTTAGTGTTAGTACTGCTTGTGTTATAACTGCCAGTATAAACCAGTTAGTTAGTGATGCTAGAAGAAAGTTAGTACTGCTAGTACTAACTTTATACTTTGCTTGTGAAAGATTATAATTGCTAGAAGAGTTTCTACTGCTAAAGAGATAAAGACAAGGAAGGAAGTTGATTGATGAGCAAGAATACTTACGAAGATAAGTATTGGATATTTGTTTAAAAGATTACATTTGTTTATAGAAAAGATCATGTTATCTTAGGAAAAGATTGTAAGCCGACTAAGACTCCTTACACTATAAAAGGAGGCTCTGGGGCATTAGATGATAATAAGTTTTTCATAGTTGCTAAGTTGATAAAAGCTTCAAGGTTGTAAACCCTAGTACTAGTTGAGAGTACTCGTATTATTGATCTAATAATATTGGAGCGTTTGGTTATATCTTTGTTCATTTACAATTACTGTTTTATTCATATTACTTCTAGATATTAAAGTGTAGATTCCGCATACACTTTAGTATACATACAAAGTTTCTACAACAAGTTATTTTGGATTTATCCAAGGTAATTTAACCTTAGACAAGCTAAGGAATCGATCAAAGTTTGGGATTGTTGAACCCAAACCTTGATCAATTCATTAGCTTGTCTAAGGTTTAAATTACCTTGGATGAATCCAAAATAACTTGTTGTAGAAACTTTATATGTATATTAAAGTGTATGCGGAATTTACACCTTAATATCTAGATGTAATATGAATAAAACAGTAATTGTGAATGAACAAATATATAACCAAACACTCCAATATTATTAGATCAATAATATGAGTACTAGGGTTTACAACCTTGAAGCTTTTATCGACTTAGCAACTATGAAAAAATTATTATCATCTAATGCCCTAGAGCCTCCTTTTATAGTGTAAGGAGTCCTAGTCGGCTTACAATCTTTTCCTAAGATAACATGATCTTTTCTATAAACAAAAGTAATCTTTTAAATAAATAGCCAATACTTATCTTTATAAGTATTTTTTTCTCTTCAATCAACTTCCTTCCTTGTCTTTATCTCTTACTCTTCTAGCAGTTATAATCTTTCACCAACAGTATTAAGGAGAACTCAATTATTTTGGGACATAAGCCAACTTCCTTCCTTGTCTTTATCTCTTTAGCAAAAAGGCGAGAAAAAAATAGACTTGAGGGACCAAACGTGCGATCGCTAAATGGCAAAAATAAGGAACATTAACCGTAACTGTAGTATCCTAAGGGTCAGGGACCAAAGGTGCAACAAAAAATAAAAGTGAAAAGATGATTATGCCCTTCAATTGAATGGCGACGTAAATAGGATAACGACAGAGATAACCTTCGTTAGGCATAACGGGGCTTCAGGGACTAAACGGGTAAGAACAGTGTCAAAAAAAGGACCCCGTATGGGAGTCTCCGTTATTTGGGGACCAAATAGGCAAATGAGGTATAGTTTAAGGACAACGGTGTAATTTACCCATATTCTTATTTTTGGATTAAAACGACGGCGTTTGATGCGTCGTGGGCTCCCGGTAAAATTTTAGGCTTCTGGCTAGGCTAAGGCCCAGTCTGTGATTTTTTTTCTCATATGAAGTTATGAACTATCTGTCACACCTCACTAAGAGCGGAAACACGAGGTGTGACATTTCAGAGACATCTCATAAGATAGCAGATTTCATCATATTTAGTTACAAGAATTTAATTTACAATGTTACAGAAAATATTATCTTTGATGGAGGAAAACACATGTCTTTAGAAAACATCTTAGCCAATGGATAACTTTAATATCAAGTACCTTCAATTTGTAAATGCTGATCACCTAAAAACGATACTCAAAAAGGCCAACATAAAGTTGGTGAGCTTGTAGGTTTGGAGTGTAAACCAAGTTGTTGTGCCATAATTTAAGAGTGAGAAAATAGTGCAATATAATAGCAGACTGCAAGTAGTATGAATAACATTCCAATAGCAATCATGACAAATCATGTCATCACATAGCATTTCAATCAAATCAACCGGTCAATCCTGACCCAAGCGCTTATAGATTTCCGCACCTATCGCCTACCAGTTGGAGCTACACAGTCGGCTAAGTAGTTGTATGAAGCAATTCAGACATCATGTCTAAACATATATAGTGGTATCCACACACGCAATTATAGGCACATAACATTGTCTAAAAGTATGAAAACAGTTTAGCACAGAAGTAAAAATAGTTTGTGTTAATACAAATAATGCTTAAAAACGTTATTTATATTTTTCGACTCCTCTACATTTTGAAGATGACAAAATGTAAAAACATTCACGATAAATATAAACGTTTATATGTTATTAGTCGTAAACTTCCATTTCGACATATATCACTTAAGGTATGGATAAACAAATCATTAAACTTAATTAGTGATCAAGAAAATAACTTTTTTCTTCTTAATACATCACATTTCTACAAAACTATATTTTACAATAATACACAAAATAGTTTTGTTAAATAAAAACAATGTTTTATTTAAAAACATAAAATTTGAAATTCAAATTTTTTTCCCCCAAAACTGAATACAGCTCACTAGATAAACCTTCCTCATAAAAAGACAAAAATCAAAGCTTCAGTCTAGGGCGGGCCCCTAAGTTCCTAGGCGGCCCCAGATATATCTGGGACCGCTGGGGCCTCCACCAGCTGGCCATTAGGATTTCCTGGCTATAAATACTACATTATTCTTAGCAGAAAAACAGACCTCCTTGCATGAATTTTTTAGTCTTCTTTCTCTCTCTAAACCTTCTTTCTCTCAATAAATATGTTGAACATTAACATAGTTTAATCTTGTTTCAAGTTATCAAATCTTATCTTTTATCTTCTTCCTTCTTCTATCAAGTGCAAGAGAAAAATACTCGTATTCGCCAATAAACAAAGTGTTACAGATTAGTGATTTCTTTTCTCTTCTTCTAAGATTCAAAACTCTATTTTGATTATCTTGTGTGATTGTATAAATTGGATTGTGTTTAAATCCGATAGTGTAGATCTTTGATTATGTAGTACTTGTGAAGTGGTAGATTGGATCTAGATAAGATTAGGACTCGACATTTAGCTTAGTGTCGGAAAATAACTTAAGCGACGTGTACACGGTTTTCTTCGCCTGAAGGGAGCTTGTTGACATAGTTAAATCTCAAGTTGGATACTCAGGGAGTGGAGTAAGGTAAAGAAGAGCTTCATAGCCGAACCACTATAAATCTTGATGCCTTGATTTGATCATTCTTTCCTTTATCTCCTTATATTATTTGTGTAGTTATTACAATTAGATAGTTATCTTGATTGGTTCATATTGTTGATTGATTGAACACAAACTCGAATCTAATAATTTTGGAAGTGAAATTTTAAAACACCAATTAACATGTAAACTATTCAACCCCCCTTCTAGTTTCCACAATTAGTATCAGAAGCCGAGGTCACTCAAGATTTTTAAAATATACTATATTTTAAAGCTTGGATCGATCTATGGAATCCGAAAAATATCTAGAAGGGTAATCCATGCAAAAACCACCACTCTTTGAAAGTGATAGTTTTATTTATTGGAAAAATAGATTCGAAACATATGTTAAATCAAAAGATCTTGATATTTGGCATGTTATTACTAACGGTGATTTTCAACCTATTCATCAAAATCCGAGAACCAAATTAGATGAGGTTATCCCTTTTGAAAAACAAAGTGATGATCTTAAAAAGAGGCTTGCGAAAAATAACGAAGCCAAAATGGTTATTTACAATGCTTTACCAAGAAAAGAATATGAAAGAATTTTCATGTGTAATACAGCAAAAGAAATTAAAAAAACTTTGTTAATTACCCATCAAAGTAATAGCCAAGTCAAAGATAACAAGATCGACCTTTTGGTACAACAATATGAACAATTCATCATTTCTAAATACGAATCTATAGATAATGCTTTTGTTAGATTTAATAGTATTATTACTATTCTAAAAGCTCTTGATGAAAGTTATTCTAGCAAGAATTATATCAGGAAGTTTTTTAGGGCTCTACATCCTAAATGGAGAGCAAAGGTCATGGAAATTGAAGAGTCAAAAGACCTAACATCACTATCTCTTGATGAACTTATCGAGAACCTCAAAGTTCACAAAATGATCATCAAGAAAGATTTCGAAATAGTAGAAGAAAAAGGAGAAAGGAGATCTCTTCTTTAAAGGCTAAGAAGGAATCTAGTGACGAGGAGTATTCGACTTTCGGAAGTGAAGACGAAGAATACGCCATGGCGGTTAGAAACTTCAAGAAGTTTTTCAAGAGAAGAGGTAGACTGGTAAGATAATTACAAAACAACAAAAAGACGTTCCAAAGATGCCCTGATGACAAGAACGGTAAAAGTAATAGAAAATGTTTTAGATGCGGTGAACCAAATCATCTTATTAGAGAATGTCCAAAACCACTGAAAGACAAGAACCAAAGAGCATTTTTTCAAGGTTCTTGGAGTGATAGCGGTGAAGAAGATGATAAGAAGGTTCAAGATGAGACGTGCCTCATAGCTCAAGCATCAAATGAGGTATGTTTTGATTCCTCTTACTTTAGTGATGAAAATTCATCAATAGATGATCTTACTTTAGATAACGATTACGATAGACTGTGCAAAATAACTTTAAAAATAATCACTAAGAGTAAATAATTAAAGTTATTTGAAATAGTTTAGAAAATGAGTTTAGTGAATTAAAATCAAAATTAACTACACTCGAGAAAAACAAGGGAGTTGATCTTGAATGTACAAGTTGTCAATCACTCAAAATTAACAATGAAAAGCTTAAAGAAGAAGCTCTTAAACTAAATAAGTTTGAAAAGAGTACACATCGTTTTAATGAAATTTTAAGTAACCAAAAACCCTCTGGTGATAAATTAGGTTTAGGGTTTAACTCATGTGAAGCATCAACTAGTAAATCTAAGGAAATAAAACTTGTGAAATCTCATAAAGAAACATCCTCTAGTGGCGGTCTCCCAAATACAACGGGCGGCCCCCATAAAGTCTAGACGGCCCCTAAAGTAATCAAGGGGCCGCCTGTCTATTCACCAGAATCTAAAAGATCCGTTTCCTTTTAAAAATTCATTTTGGGTCCTAGACCAAAACACATAATAGTAAACAATGTTAAAATTCCTGTTGCTAGTGATAATGAGGTCAAACAATTTTATAAACCAATGTCAAAACATGGAGTTAGATTTTATAAACCAAATTTAATGTCAAAAACTCCACCACCTAGAAGTGTCAATAACATTTATCCTCGTTCTAAGACACCTCAACCAAAAAGGAATGTTGATCATTAAAATCAACCTCATGGTTTTCCTGTAACTTGGAACAACTTCCATCGTCAATGTTACATGCCATGGGAAATGTGTGCTCAATTTCAACATCCCAATTAATTGTATTAAATGCAAGGGATGTTTAGCACTAACAACTTTGGACCCATAAGATATTGGGGACCAAATATTTGAGTTATTGTCTAATATAAATAGATATGCCTTACAGTCGACTTGGAACCTGATGAGTGGATAAAGGATAGCGAATTCTCTAAAAATATGACAGGTAACTGAAAGCTCTTCTCATCCTACAAGGCATAAAACGGAGGTTTAGTCATTCTTGGTAGTAATCTTCGCGGTAACATCATTGGCAAAGGTACAATTTCTAATGACTCTCTCAAAATAGATAATGTACAACATGTAGATAACTTAAGATTTAACTTGCTTAGTATAGGACAAATATATGATAATAAGTATAAAGTAACTTTATCTGAACATGATAGTCAAGTCACTAAGGTCGGTAAGATTATAGGTAGAGGTATTAGGAAGAAAGGCTTATATGTGATGAAATTAGGAAATAAGCCAAAAGACAATATTTGTCTTGTAACGATTGATGAAAACTCCACGTTGTAGCATAGGAGATTAGGTGATGCTAATATGCATCTCATTCAATCGTTAGCATCTAAGAAAATAGTTAGAAACTTACCAAAGCTTAAGTTTGATCAACATTTTTGTGATGCTTGTAAAATTAGAAAACAAGCTCATGCTAGTCACAAAGCTAAGAAAATAGTCTCAATGACTAGATGCTTAGAACTCCTTCATATGGATCTCTTTAGTCCATCTGCCGTACGGAGTTACGGAGAAAACCTCTACACCTTAGTCATATTTCTTAAGAATAAAACTGAGGCTTTTAAGCAATTTGAAATCTTTAGTAGGAAAATCCAAAATCAATTAGGATGTTTAATAGTGTCAATTAGGACTGACCACGGTAGAGAATTTGATAATGAAGTGCAATTTAGATTAATACCAATGGTATTACACATAACTTCTCAACTCCACGCACTTCACAATCAAATGGTGTTGTAGAAAGGAAAAATAGGACACTCCAAGAAATAAGTAGAACCATGTTGAATGAACAATCGTTACCACAAAAGTTTTGGTGTAATGCCGTAGATACTTCAACATACATCCTCAACCGAATCCTAATTAGAGCCATCCTAGGTAAAACACCTTATGAACTCTTGAGAGGTAGGAAACCTACTCTTGATTACTTTAAGGTGTTTGGAAGTAAGTGCTTCATTTTAAATACCAAAGACTACCTCACTAAGTTTGACCCAAAGTTATACGAAGGTGTCTTTTTAGGTTACTCACAAAATAGTAAAGCCTACATTATCCTTAATAAACCCACCATGAAAATTAAAGAATCACTCAACATGACATTCGATGAAACTCCTCCACCCTCAAAGACATTACTCTTGGTGTATGATGACTTAGATGAAGAAGAAGCAATTAAGGTTACCAAAAAGAAAAACTTAGAAAATGACATTGAGGATGAAACTTTAGAAATTGATGAAATAGCCAATATTAAAGAATCTAGGAACCATCTATTAAAAAATGTCATAGGAAACCTTAACCAAAAAACCCTTAGGTCACAAGCCTAAAACCAAAGTAACTTCTTTTGTTTTTTATCAATTGCAGAACCTTAAAATGTGAATGAAGCCTTAACGGATGAAAGTTGGATAATCACTATGCCAGAAAAATTAAATCAATTCATTTCAAACGATGTTTAGGAGTTAGTTCCATAACCTAAGAGTATGACAATCATAGGAACTAAGTGGGTGTTTAGAAAAAAAATTAGACGAGAACGGTATCGTTTCTCCAAATAAGGCTAGGTTAGTTGCTCAAGGCTATAATTAATAAAAGGGCATCCATTATGATGAAACTTATTCCCTATTTGCTAGAATTGAGTCTATTAGAATACTATTAGCTTGTGCATATGCTTTAGATTTTAAGTTATTTCAAATAGATGTAAAAAGTGCATTCTTGAACGGTTTTATCAATAAGGAGGTATACGTGACACAACCTCTAGGATTCATTGATTTTGAAAAACCAAATCATGTTTATAAACTAAAGAAAGCTTTATATGGTCTTAAGCAAGCACCTAAATCTTGGTATGATAGACTAAAAGCTTTTTTTATTTTACATGAATAAAAAATAGGAATGGTAGATAA
The DNA here is from genome assembly GCA_026074375.1 of Tanacetum coccineum. Taxonomy (NCBI): domain Eukaryota; kingdom Viridiplantae; phylum Streptophyta; class Magnoliopsida; order Asterales; family Asteraceae; genus Tanacetum; species Tanacetum coccineum. The sequence goes on along the minus strand of BQNB010027159.1, from coordinate 24,403 downwards.
CATACTTTTTACTAAGAAGAAAAGTTCAAATATGAACATCATTCAAATATATGTCAATGACATTATATTCAGTTCAACTTGTCAAGACATGTGTGATGAATTTGCCAAAATCATGCATGACAAGTTTGAGATGAGCATGATGGTGAACTTAACTTCTTCCTTAGATTACAAATAAAACAAATGGAAGACGATATCTTCTTTAATCAATTTAAATATATTAAAGAAATGGTTAAGAAATTTGGCTTAGAAGAGTCTAAACCAATGAAAACCCCCATGTCCTCAGATACTAAACTTGTGAAAGATGAAAAATTTGAGTCGATAGATAGTACAAGTATCGTGGCATGATAGGTAGTTTACTCTACCTAACGACAAGTAGGCCCGATATTATGTTTATTGTCTGCCTTTGTGCACGCTTCCAAGAGGCTCTCAAAACCTCTCATCTTAAAGCGGTTAAGCGTATCTTCTAATACATTAAAGGCACTTAGGATTATCATATCCTAAAGGGACCGGCATATAAACCATAGTATATACCGACTCTGATCATGCGGGAGATTATGTTGACAGAATGAGCACTAGTGGTATTTGTACGTTCGTGGGATGTTGCTTGACATCTTGGTTCTCGAAGAAACAAACCATTCTTGCTATATCCACTATCAAAATCGAATACATAAGCACTATAGATGAAACAATCTCTTATTGACTACGACGTTTGACTCGATGACGTCCCAATCATATGCGACAATAAAGGTTCGATGGACCTTAGCAAAAACCTGGTGCAACACTCTCGAACCAAACACATCAAAATTCGTCATCAGTTTTTTCGTGATAATGTCCAGAAAGGACATATCTCTATCGAAAAAGTGTCTTCCGTCGACAATATCGCTGACATTCTCACTAAACCCCTTAAACGTAAATCGTTTAACTATCAACGTCTTGGTTTAGGAATGATGGAACACATTCCATAAATCGTTTCTCTTTTCTTGTGTCTCGATTCTAGTATGTGTTCCACTCCGTGTCGTGACAACTTAATACATCGTCCAAAGTACTTTAAGCATTTTTAATTCGCGAAATGCAAATTAAAACGTCACTCTTTTCAAATTTTTTTGTCAAAATCAAGTAAAAAACCATCAGATGATGACGGCCCCCATATCTAGGACAGCCCCCAGATTGATATAGGACCGCCACCAGACGAACACAAAAGTCTGTCACACTCATTTATGTAAAACACAAAAACAAACACTCCCGCTCTTCCTCCATTAACGAACCACGAACCAAACCCCACCAAACCTTAAAATCAACCACTGAAACATAAATAGAAGATCAAATCAACATTAATAATCAATCCTAACATCATAAAGATCATCAATTGTAAGTCATTTTATCTATTTTCATTTTAATTTGTGTCTAGGGTTCATATTGAACAAAAATTTAAAAGGGGGGATTTTCAATTTTTCTTGTGTTTATGTGCAATTAGGACTATAATAACACAATGTATAGCTAATATGCTTCCCATAGACATAGGATTTGCATAATTGAAGTATGTTTATCAAAAATTGTTTTCGCACAAAACCCCAATTTTTATTTCAAAATTACTCACATTAGGAACACCATAAAAATGCTTTTATGTATTGTTAATACACTCTAAAAATGTTTTTGCATATATCCATAATGATCTCATAAACAAGATTTGAGATACATAATTCATATGTATTTTTTGACATGTTTGGATGAGTAAAATTGAATTAAAGAGCGTTTGGGTTAACTCATAGGTTTTTATTTTAGAGTCGAGTTAATCGTTACTCCACATTTGTCACATATAGGGACACACTAGACAAAAGTACAATAGAACACTATGAGTAAATGATAACAAAACACAATTTTGGATTATTTTCTTATATAGGTAACAATGCCTCGCATCACTAGACTAGATCACTAAAACACTCGTAACTACATTCCAATCATATCAAATGAATTTGATAAACCACTTCAAAACACACTTAAACTACTTCAAAAATGATACTTTCATGAGGGTCGGGTTGTAAGTCAAAACTTTGAAAATATGAATTATATCAATGCCAAGTTTGAGTCTATCGGGTTCGAGTATCTTTTGAAAATAAATGAGAAAATCGTTCCCCGCTTTATTCTTGAGTTTTATAGTCAACTTAAGTTCAAAGTTATAGTTAACTATAACTCTGAGGGTCACTTCGTTGTTAATTTCGTCATTCAAAATAAACCTTTTTCATTCACTCTCGAAGAGTTCAGTCATATTTTAGGGATTCCTTCTAAAGGTCAATGCTCATACTCTAACAAGTGGTCTCTTAACTACATGGAAATTAGTAGTCCCTTAAAAGGTCATTATCAAACCACTCTTCCTTCCCCAAGTGTCATTCAAACTCTTATTCAAACTCCTCGACAAGTTCATGTAACTCGTGTTCGTAATAAGAGAACCATTAATGTTGATGACAACAAAATTCTAAATCATGAAATTCAACATCATATGAGATCTTAGGTTAAGATCATTCATGAAAATGTATTCTGTCTAGGATGTCATCGTGATCACATTCTGGCTTGTCTGTGTAATATGCTTTATTGCATTTAAACCTCCACTACATACAATCTAGCATTCTTTATTCTAAAACAAATGGAAAGCATTCGAAATACTCCTAAGGCTATTCTACGCTATGAAATGCTTTTGACTAGATTGTTCACTCATATCATGTCTAATTTTCCTGAGTCGTTATATGATCACTACATCTTGTGTGATCGTGTCATGCATCCTCTCGCTCCTCACTATGAGCGAAAGACGCGATCGGATCATGGCATGAAAAGATGTCGGTCTTCCAATCCTAGCTCATCTTCCAATGCCCTTGATCATCCATCATTATCTCATCATGTAGATGAAAATACTGATGGAAATGATGAAGAGTCTTTTTATTCTAATACCTCCTTACCTTCTCAACTTGTCAACTTCATGTCAAGTACTGGAATCTTTGAAAACCACCTAATGAAAATCAAACATTACACTCTTACCAAACTAAAATTCTAAACCTCCAAAGCCAACATCGAGATGAGCACCACAAAGGGTTAGGGTCAATCGAAAAAGTGCTTTTGAATATGATGAAGAACAAAAAGATGTGAAGAAGTTTGATGAAGTGTTACATGCTTATTACTATTCTTACCTTTTAATATAACTAATTATTCTATGATGTGCTATTTAGTCTTTTGAACTTATCTTTGATATGCATGCGGGTAATAAAATTTGCGTTGGATGATCTTTTAATTTATCTTCCAAAATACAAAATGCTTGTTGATTAAATGATTGTGTTAGATGAAATTATGATGCATTTTTAGATTCGATATGCCTTTACAATCCCTTTTACCTTAGACTAGCTTTATTACATCTAAATGACAAACTTAGAATAGTTGATTCTTGATGATGATAATCACATACAAGCAATCCAAAGGAAAATAAGAGAGAAAAAGGATAAGAGAGATGGTTGGTGGACAAAGTGTAGAGGAAGAATGAATAACTTAGAAAGAAAGAAAATGTTTCTTACACCAAAATGATAAACACTACCAAATGACCAACTAACACCCTCTCCACCCCTTGGAGAAGGTATAAATACTATAAGCATGGCCAGCCATGGGCTTGTCCCATGGGCATGGGTCGGGTCTTTCTATTTAATAACCAAACATTTACCTACATGCTTTTGAGTTCTATTTTGGTAGTGACCGATACTTTTTTGTAGTTCTAATAATCTCCCCTTAAGGGAGGTCACGCCAGGTTACAATATTCTTATTCCTAGCATTCTATGAATGTCTTTACTCTTAGCTCGTAGCCTTTGATCTTTATCTTGTAATGTAGTGATCTTGATCTTGAACTTGGCTTTGTTTGCATAATAAACTTGTAATCTTGAGCACCATTTGAGATCATCAGCCAAATTAAATCTCAAAGCATCATCTTGTGATCGTTTTGCCTTCTTGTGACTTTGTGATAACTGGACGGACATGCTCATCTATTGCTTCATCATAAAAACTCGTATGTTCATCTTTCTTGACTTTTTACGTCTTCAAGGAAGATGATTCATTGTCAAAGTAGTGGAAGACTTTGTGAAGCTTGTACTTGAGCTCTCATGATGATTTTATATTTGTCGGATGAGAATGAGCATACGGCTATGAATCTTGACTCATCACGGACTAGAAACTACAACCATCAGGAAAGTGTCTTTGTCACTTTGTCGAATCGGTTATAAATAACCAACGGTTCCCCGTTTCTTTTAGTATAAATACTGCTTGTGATCAGGTAGAATTCAAAAGAATCTCCTTGACAGGGTTTCGCAGATGTACTAGCCATTCTTGTTACCGAAATGTCTCAAAGTAAACAACACAGTAAGAGTGAATCGATAAGTTACTATCTTCCCGATTGAGTCATCAATTCATAACCTGGAACAAGTTTGATTCATAAAGAATTGCAATATCATTTCTTTCCAGATGTCACAAGTTTGATTCATATAGAATCGCACAAGTCACCTACCAAGAGCTTGTTTGATGTTGGCTCAAGCAGGATTTCCATCGTCATTATGAATACATAAGTATCACTCTGATGTTCTGGCAAAATCACAAGGATAATACGTAGGACTCTTAATATATATAACTTAATTTCATAGTGTATGAAAGTCAAGTATTTTTGGTATAGTGTCCTATAGAGATTTATGGATGATCTCTTTATTGGATCTAGACTCAATAGTGCATTTTGATTTTAGAGATTGGAGGCTTGAGTTAACTGCCACCTTTTCAATATCAACTAACTCGGAGTGAGAAATTCGATAGAAATGTGTTTAATCTCAGTAAGAAATGAAATAAAAATCTTTTGAGAGATTCTGAGTAGCTAGGGAGGGATGTGCATTGCATCACTGGGTCCATGATGTCTGTCTTCAATATCATAATCATCTTTGTGATTACCGATAGATTATACATTGACCTGGTTTTTGCCTAAGGTGTATGGAGGGCTTCTTTCTTTTCACCCTTTAACCATATATTTCTTTTTAATTTTTCAACCCCTTCAATGCTTACCAAATCCTCATCACTAATACATTGTTGGGTTTATTCTAGTATTAGCTCTAATTTAGTCTAGATTCTTCCTATTCTCACGTTTACTCCTTTTGTATCATACCTAAGGACTCTCTACACTGTCTATTGGAGTGTTCCTGGGTAGATCCTTTAGGTTTTGGATGGATCATGGAACAAATACCTAACCTTAACTGCCTTATAACTCCATAAAGATTAAATACAAGGTCGGTCTTTTTGGTACTTCCATTAATGCCACTAAAACCAATTTATAAAAATCAACCAAGGTACTTCTAATATAAATCAAAACATTTGTACCTTGATGTTTTCATTATTCAAAAAAGGTTCCCCTGCATATATGCATTGACTATTTAAAGTCTTTTGCACATACTCGGATAGAGACCATTACTTAAGTCTTGTTAGATCACATTTATTAGTTGCATAGTTTTAAACACATTTTCTCCCCTTATCCAAAATCTTAAAATCATTTGATATTTTGGATATCAATTGATTAAAACTTATTTAGGAGAGGAATATTTGCAAGCAAGATCTGGAACATATCAATGCTCCCCTTCAACTATTGATGGTAGACTATAGTGTTAAGCATGTATTTGGAAAGAATTTGAATTTAATGAAAAATTCATGAAAATTCATACTTAATACGTATAGACTTATAGTTGAGCACTAATTATACAAGATATACTGTAAGACATGACCTAACATGTTGAAACTGAGTATGACTGAGTCATACTATCCTTTGCACTAGTCGTTAGTCTATCTTAATCTTTCATTCCTTGTCTTCCACAGCTTTTCAATGAACCAACAATCCTTTCTAGCTGGTGACCGATACTTTTCAAACAATTCACAGCATATGATAACCAATTGAATACTTCTATTTAAATATCACGACACCCATTGAATAATAAGCTTAATGATTAACCGATTGAAAAGAATTAAATTTAATTAGACACATATTATTTTGAAATATCATATTCTCCCCCTCAAACAAAGACCCGTTTTCTATTTAAAGAGCTGTTGACTTTGTTTGTGTTATCGAATAACCATTTAACCAATTAATAATAACAAATCGGATTCTTTTTGGAAGACAATGATGATACCAATGAAAAATTGTACCAATTAAACTAATCAAACAAGATTTCTCTTATTTTATTTAAAATAAATGCACTGACATGTACACTTATTTGATATAGGAGGCACGGGTTATGTTACAAAATAAACACAAGCCTTTTCAAGGTCATCAAGTAGACCATGCCTGAGGAAATAAATCCTCGTTGTGAGGTCAAGTCTTCTTTTTGGCAAAGTACTTGCCTTTAAGATGAAGAGCGGGTTGCTATCTGAAGTAATAGCAAACCATAGACTTGAGCTAACAAACTTTGAATGTTTGATTACTAGCTTAAGACCGAAAATATTTCTCTTTTCTTTGTTTAGGATAAACGCACTGACACGTATATTTTCCTTTTAAATGAAGACCGGGTTGTTATTTGATATTTAATAACAAGCCATATGACATATTTTCTATTCGAACTTTATTTACAGCTTTGTGTCATTATTGAATGACATTTCTGAAGCCGTAAGTATTATCGATTTCTAGAAAACATGTCATTAGAATCATATTTGTGTATTTTCTGATTTTATATTCTTATATTTTATTTTTGTAAAATTTTTATAAAATGAAAAATCTTTTTGTATTTTTTTTGTGGTTTTATATATCTACACAGAAGATACAAGAAGATTTCTCTTCTTTTGAAGATAAAGCGCACTGAAGCGTACACCTTTCTTTTTGTTAAGGAACGGGGCCTGAAGTGATGTCTACAGACGCCATAATCCATAAGATATTCCACGAGCTACCACCATTACTCGTCCTTTTCTTGAGTCAGACGATTCAGAGATTCTGGAGACAAACTTTTCATTCCAAGCTTTTCTATCAAGAAGTTGAATCTTTTTCTAGGCAAGGCTTTGGTAAAGATGTCTGCTAATTGATATTCTGTCTTGACGAAGTAAATTCCACAACTTTATTTTCAACCTGATCCTTGATAAAATGGTATCTCACATCTATGTGCTTGGACCATAAGTGTTGAACATTGTTGTAGTACAAAGCAATTGCACTCTTGTTATCACAGGACATAGGTATTTTATTGAATTAAAGCCCATAATCTGTCAACTATGATCACATCCATAGGATTTGAGAACAACATCCAGACATAGCTATATATTCACCCTCAGTACTAGAGATTGCAGTGCATTTTTTCTTCTTTGATGACCAGCTGACAAGTTTATCACCCAATAATTGTGCACTTCCAGATATATTACGTCTAGTGTCTTAACATCTAGTATGGTCAGCATCTGCATATTCGGTTAAAGTAATACCATAATCTTTTGAGTACCATAGACCCATATTAGTGGTTCCATTAAGGTATCAAAAGATCCTCTTAACTGCATGTAAGTGCTTTACGGTAGCCTTTGCCTAATACGAGGCACACATACAAACTGCAAATACAAGGTCGGGTCTACTGGATGTTAGAAACATAAGGGAGCCGATCATACCATGGTAATGTGTTGGATCGACTGGAGTCCCCTGTAGGTGTTCATCCAGTTTACTTTTTTTAACCGTTGGTGTGTCAACAGACTCGCTAGTTTGCATACCATATTTCTTTATAATTTTAAGGGCATACTTAGACTGGTTTATGAAGATGCCTCTAGGGCTTTGTGATATTTGAAGTCCTAGAAAGAATGACATTTCCCCATCATTGACATCTTAAACTTAGAGGTCATTATTTTACCAAAGTCATTACACATATTAGAATTAGTAGAAGCAAGTATTATGTCATCAACATAAATTTATACTATTAGAATGTCATGACCTGATTTCATGGTGAAGAGGGTTGGATCAATTGCACCTTTGGAGATTTCGTTGGAGAGTAGAAAGCCAGATAACAAATCATAGCACGCGCGAGGAGCTTGCTTAAGACCATAAAGTGCCTTTTTGAGCTTGTACACATGAGTAGGGTTGTCTTGATTAATGAATCGTTCCAGTTAAGTAACATATACTTCTTTATGAAGCTCGCCACTCAAGAAAGTTGTTTTGACATCCATTTGAAAGATTATCATGTTCTTGGCTGCAGCATTTCCAATGAAGATACGAATTGCCTCAATTCTGGCGACAGGTGCAAATGATTCTTCAAAATCAATCCCTTCTTCTTATCTAAACCCTTGTACTACTAATCGAGCCTTATTTTTTAATACCCTGCCTTCTTTATCCTTTTTGACTTTGTAGATCCATTTTAATTTGATCAACATTACACGATCAGGAAAAGGTACTAATTCCCACACTTGTAGGTGTTGGAATTTGTGAATCTCTTCCTGCATAGCATCAATCCATAAAGGATGTTCCAAGGCTTGTTTAAAAGCCTTTGGTTCAAAAGAAGTGAAAAAGGCATCGAAGTAGCACCACATTACATCAGTCTTGAGTTGTTTTCTTGTAGAAATGGGACGAGAAAGATTTTTGATGACATTTGTTAACAGATGATTCTTAGTCCATCTACCAAGAAGTTTTTGATGACATTTGTTAACATTTAAGAAGATGAGATACTTGTTATTGGTGCATCTGGATCAACTGTGGTTGATGAAGGTGTCCCGGTTTGAGAAACAGATCTTGGAGCAGCAGCTATTTCAAGAACTAGAGAACAAACACTTGGTGGATAGAAGAACTCATCAAACATAGGTTAGAACAAGATATCCCAATCATTCTTTTTTAGTGGTACATAAGGTGGTTATGGAATAGGGTTTGGCACGAGTCTTGAACTGGATGTTGCAGGAGTCATTAGGTTAGGCGCGGGTTCTGAACTAAATTATACATAATCCATTTGGTTAGGCGCGGGTCCTAAACTGAAATGTTCAGAAGCCATTGTTGTCAGCTCATCAAAAGTAACATGAATTGTTTCTTGAATCAGTCTGGTACGTTTGTTGTAGATACGGTATGCTTTCTTTGCGGGAACATAACCAACAAAAATCCCAATATCAGCCTTCGCCTTTAATTTTCCTAAATCTTTAGTATCATTAGTCAGGTAACATAGTGAACCAAATACATGGAAATAGGACAAATCAGGTTTCTTATCATAAAGAAGCTCATAAGGGGTTTTGTTGTGTCAGAGATGTATAAAGGAACGGTTTTGTGTAAAGCATGCTGTATTGACTGCCTCTGCCCACAGAAACAATAGAGCTTTAGACGAAATTCACATAGTGCGAGCAGCTTCTACTAAAGTACCGTTCCATCTTTCGACAACGCCGTTCTATTGTGAAGTGCTAGCAACATATGTTTCATGTGTAATTCTGACATTCTCATAATATTCTCTAAGAGTTTGATTGATAAACTTAGTTCCATTGTCTGTTCTGATGGATCGGAAAACTGCATTTAATCGAAGTTATATTCGTATCAAGCACTTAATTATGACATCAGGAGCTTCGTCCTTTGTTGCTAAAAAATTTACCTATGTAAATCTAGAGTAATCATCCATAATTACTAAGATGTACTTTTTCCCATTTATACTTGCCACCCACATAGGACCGCATAGATCCATATGCAAAAGAGATAGTTTTTCCTAGTTAGTGTCAACAACTTTGGGTTTGTGAGAGGCTTTCTTACTTTTTCCAAGAGAACATACCAAACATAAATGATCTTTTTTCAAATTTCAGCTTTGGTAAACCCCGAACAAGACCTTGTTTTGCTAACTTGTTAATGGTATCGAAGTTAAGGTATGCCAACCGACGATGCCATAACCAGCTTTTAGTCTTGGAGGCTTTTGATATAAGATAGATCGGAGAAGATTTCAACATATCATCTATGGAAATAGTATACAAGTTTATGCCTCGAGATCCAGAGATTAGATCAACTCCTTCAAGATTCAGAACAAAACATGTATGTTTTTGGAATGCAACTTCGAGATCCGAGTCATAAAACTGTTCAATGGAGAACAAATTGTGTCCTAAGCCCTCAACATAATAAACCCTTGAGATTGTAATGATTTCAAGCTGATAGTCACCATATCTCATTATTTTTTCAATTTGATCATTACCAAATCTGACTGTACCCATAAATTTGCTAACAAAATTGATGAGTTGAGAGTGTTGCCTGTCATGTGCTTCTAGCAGCCCGAGTCCAGGTAGCATAAGACAATTTGGATGACCTGAAACGGACATTAGAAGAAGATGGAGCAGTAGAAACTTTGGATCCCCAGTTTTGCATGGGTTCCGAGTTAGAAATCTTAGATACTACATTATTAGATTAGCTAATTGGCCCTGCATTTCTTTTATTTTTGGGGAATTCTTGATTTACTACTGGCGGGTTTCATTGTCTTTACTACGGGCGTAGGAATTTGTTTCTTAGGAGGCATTGCACTAGTGGAGGTGATCCTAGTTAAAGGCACTTATTTCCATCTATAGTGAATTTCCTACATGTTGGTATCCATCTATACCCTACATTAGTAAAGATCTTTCTCGTTGATTTCTAAACTTTCTTGTTTTTGCTCTTAGCAGATTTAACATTCACAGATTTATTTTTGACAGAAGCAACATCATTAAGATAAGAACGAACACAAGAATAATGAACAAATTCAAACATGCATTCATGGCAAGTAGTACACATAAGTTCAGAATTCGCATTTAGTACAGACTGCTGAATTTTCAAATTACAAACAAAGTTTGAAACACAATTCATTTTATTTAAACTAGACTTAGCATTCTGATGGTGAGCCTATACTTTATTTTTCTTCATTTCACTACTTGAAAGTTACGGGATCCTATCATTCCTTGTATAGCTCCTAGGCTTTGATTCGCAAACTTTAGTAGAACCTTTACTCCCGTAGAAGGCAACATAGAACTGTTAGTGGTCTATTTTTCTTATGAACTAGCCTGCTTTGGTGTTCTATCTTGAAATGTTATTCTAGGTTCTTCAAACCTAACTTTCCTAGTTCTGTTTAGTGGTGTAACAAAAACTTATTTCTGATTTGAAACCTTAAGGCAAGGATATGTCACATTTACGTACACTAATAGCTCTTGTACGCGAATTGTGAACTTACAAGCATATTCTAAGTATGAATCACCTGGATATTGTTTCTTAGCTTGTTCCACAATTCCTCGTAAGGTATCAGTATGTTCTTTTATCTTAGCAAGATAATCTACATGAGCATCCTTGTTATGCCTAAGTGCAGGTGGAATTGGTTTTTAGTCTAACTTAAACACATTTGACAAAATCACATTCGAATTATTCATAGTTTGAGCATATTCAACCACATTTTTGCCTTTCAAATTCGCAATGTGTTCCTTAAGTTTCTTGATGTAGAGATCTTTAACTTCTAATTGAGCTTGCAACTCATTTATTTGAAAAAATTCTGGAAATTCTAGAACATTTTGATTAATAGAAGAACTATTATTTTGAAAACTTTCTTTTGATTGTTGTAGTTTAATCTCAATAGAAATACAACATTGTTCAATCTTGGAATATCATTTGGAAAGTTCATTATAAACAGATTTTTCTACCATATCATTCTTTTTAGCAAGCTCAGTATGAAGGTTCAAGTTCTCTTCATACTATTCCACATAACTTTGTTGCATGGAGTTCAGATCCTTCATGGCAGCAAGTGTATTAACATGAGTATGCACAATATCTTGAGATATAAGAAGCTCCATTAATCGATCGTTTTCCATTTTTAAAGTTTCCACAACAATATTATCATAATCAAGAGAATTATGATACATAAAAGACACATTTTGGCAATTAACATTCATCACAATATTAGTCACATCTTGACAAATAATATGCTCTAACAATCACTCAATTTCAAGATTTAAACCCTTCTTTTGAATCTCAAAACAGCATTTAGCAACTTCGGCTTCCATTCGATTAAAGACAGCTCTCATTTATTTGATTTCCTTGTTTAGACCGAAGTCAAACTGTTGAAAATATTCTTTCAAAAGTTGATAAAATGGTTTAACATCATTTTCAAAAGCTTCTTTAATGTGATCCACCCCCAATTTCCTATTCTAACCCTTGTTATTTTGGTGTGATACGTGATAGTTTCATCAAAATTGTTAACATGATCTCTCATTCTATTAAAACTATCTTTTACGAAACTGATTCGTGGAAGTTAACTTGGAATTTCCTCTGTGACAACTGGTTTAGATGAAATTAGTGGTGTTTCAGAAACAGGTTGTGACATAGGAAGCCAAAATGCGTGTTCTATAGATAATGGTTTTTGAGGTACAAAATGCTTCTCAAAATGCTCAGATAACCTATTTAAAGCCACATAATCAACTGGTTTGATGTTAACTTTATTATCTATCAAATCTGGGGCATTTTGTTTAGCATGCATTTTTAACCTACTTTCCTCAACAAGTGTCAAGGTTTCCTCAGAGTCAGGAACAATCAAAGCATCATGTGTTTTCACAATAGTGTGACCATCATACAAAGCAGGTACTTTTCTATGAGCTTAAGCAAGATAGAAGGGATTTTGATAACCAAGTGCAGTTTTATGAGTTTCATCATAATAAACCTGAGGTTTTGTTAACATATGCATCATTTGCGTTGATTGACCAATTTTGTAAACCAGATTGTCTAAAGCTTTCTTTTCTTTTTGTAAATCAATTATTTCATCTAAATATTTATCTTCTTTTCATTTAGACTCCTTTTTCAAAATATCGACCGTTGTTGATAAAGTCTTATGACTTTCAACGGTGGAATTTAATTGTTGTTGTAAAAGGTGTATCTGTTTTTCAAAATCCACAACTTTTGCATTTCTGTCAACAATGAGCTGTCTTAATTGACCATCTATATATTTTTCCCTATCTGTTAAACCAAAATTTTATCTTTCTTCAAAAATTTTGATTTGTTCTTTAAACCTTTCAAGCTCGGCGTACAAAACATATGACCTGAAATGGCTATGTGAAAGAAAAGGGTAACAAAGTTTAGTAGATACCTGTACGTGAAAGCAAGTCGCCGTGAACTTAGGAACCTGGGAAAAAAATGTACACACAAGGTGAGATTTCGAATAACAACAGTGATAAGCGAACATAGAATATGAGGTGCACGCTATATTTATATGAGATATTTACTTCTGGGTCAATTACAATTAATTGTTACAAAAATATAATATTGAGCCAACGTCTCAATTTGTTACTGTTGCATTTGCTTTATTTCTTCCACATTGACTCAATTTATGACAGCTGTTCAAAAATTACTAAAAGGCGCTTTTCAAAAAAAAAAGATTTACTAAAAGCTTACTGATTACTTTAGGTTGTCTTAGTAATAAGAAGATCTTTGTTGTAAGCTGTGATTATTTACGTGACTGATATATCTCAACCTTTTCAGTCTAAAAAGGAAAGTTAATTAAGTTTTATAAAGAATAAAAGCAGCACAATTCAATACAATAGCAGTTACGATGCATAAATCTTACACCGACATGTAAAAAATACTTTCGTTAGACTATGCCGATCACACATAAGAATGTACGATATATGTATTTATGATTGGTATAGTAATCTTCATTTAGTCTGTAGCATATAACGATAAGAAATGCATACCTGCTTGCGAGTTTTCCAATCGTTGAGCGTGATTGAAATGATTCAAGATGGCTTAAAATCCCCCAAAATGTAATCTTGATCAACGACATTTCAAGCAGATCGCCAAGAAACTTAGCAACAGTGATAAGAGAACATAGAATATGAGGTGCACGCTATATTTATATGAGATATTTACTTCTTGGTCATTTACAATTAATTGTTACAAAAATATAACATTAAGCCAACGGCTCAATTTGTTACCGTTGCATTTGCTTTATTTCTTTTACATTGACTAAATTTAAGACAGCTGTTCAAAAATTACTAAAAGGGGCTTTTCAAAAAAAAAAGATTTACTAAAAGCTTACTGATTACTTTAGGTTGTCTTACTAATAAGATCATCTTTGTTGTAAGCTGTGATTATTTACGTGACTGATATCTCAACCTTTTCAGCCCAAAAAGGAAAGTGAATTAAGTTTTATAAAGAATAAAAGCAGCACAATTCAATACAATAGCAGTTACGATGCATAAATCTTACACCGATATGTAAAAAATATTTTCCTTAGACTATGCCGATCTCACATAAGAATGTACGATATATGTATTTATGATTGGTATAGTAATCTTCATTTAGTCTGTAGCATGTAACGATAAGAAATTCATACCTGCTTGCGAGTTTTCCCATTGTTGAGCGTGATTGAAATGATGCAAGATGGCTTAAAAGCCCCCAAAATGTAATCTTGATCAATGACAATTCAAGCAGAGTCCTCCAAGCCTACATCTGGTTGCACTGTAGGTAGTAAACCGGCCTTCTGTATCTGATCTTCGAAAAAACAAAGCTTTATCGACTTTTTAGAACACCGTTTTACCTAACAATCACGGCACGACATATTTGAGAAGCAAATAAAATTAGTTACATAAACATAGACATTTACTTAGTCAACTTGCCTGATAGATCTCGTATGCAGGTCGAAGTATTCAAAGGTAATCCACAACGGATGCTACAGTATTGAAAAATCTTTCAATACCGACATGAAACGGTTGTAAAAGCTTCTGAATACCATGTGTATCTGTTGTAGTATCTCAACCTTTTCAGCCCAAAAAGGAAAGTGAATTAAGTTTTATAAAGAATAAAAGCACACACATTCCAATTACAATAGCAGTTACGATGCATAAATCTTACACCGACATGTAAAAAATATTTTCCTTAGACTATGCCGATCACACATAAGAATGTACGATATATGTAGTGTATGGTTGGGGTAGCAAGTAAATCTTCATTTGTCAGTTAGCATATAACGATAAGAAATGCATACCTGCTTGCGAGTTTTTCCATCGTTGAGCGTGATTGAAATGATGCAAGATGGCTTAAAAGCCCCCAAAATGTAATCTTGATCAACGACAATTCAAGCAGAGGCCTCCAAGCCTACATCTGGCTGCACTGTAGGTAGTAAACCGGCCTTCTGTATTTGATCTTCTAAAAAACGAAGCTTTATCGACTTTTCAGAACACCGTTTTACCTAACAATCATGGCACGACATATTTAGAACTATAAAATTATAACCTAAACATAGACATTTACCTATCACTCCTGATAGCTCTCGGTATGCAGGTCCGAAAAGTATTCAAAGTCATTCGCAACGGATCTACAGTCATAAAAAATCTTTCAATACCGACAGAAACGGTGTAAAAGCGTCGTGAATACCATTTATACTTTTGTAGTTCACCAGCAGCTGCTACTTTTCTTGTATGCTGCAGCAATGCAGTTGGTGCAGCGACCAAGCAGCCCACTGGTTTGATGTTTCAATTGTGTGTGCAGCGAACCTCAAAACACTTTACTACGATGATTCAAGAACGCATGATTACCTTAGATTTACTCATATTTTTACCCCTCATCGAGAACAAATCCGTGCGCTACAACTCCATAATATGAAGCTTTTCCTGCCACATATAAAGAAAATGAAACTATCATTAAGAAGCTCTTCTACTGCAATAAAAATGAAACTACTCTGTAAACAAAGTGATTAAAAGGTTTTATGCATTTGAATGCATTTTTTGTATGATTTTTAACCTGTTTTGCTCTTTTTTCTTTTTTAGTAAACTCTTTTAAGACTAATCCAACATATTATACTCTAATCCATCATATTAATTATTACATGTGTTATTTATTTTAATGTAACAAGAATTAATAAAATACAACTAGAATTGAAAGATTATAATTAAACTTGAACATTAATTAGAAAATTTACCTTGAACAAGAACCCTAAAATTTTTTCCTTCTTTTTATCTCTTGAACCGATCGGTCATAATAGGGGGAGGAGTTATGAGATTTATTTTGTATTTATAGGCCCCCAATTATATCTAGATAATTCCTAATTAGATTTCTAGTTTAATTAGGTTTTTATTTTCTTTTTTTTATAAAATTCGGATTACTATTCATGGGAAAAAAATAATATATTTTTTTATTAATTAATTAATTATCTTTATACCTTAAGTTTTATAAAAACCTAAACTATTTTGTTAAACCATTTTGCTTGAAAACTACTTTCTAAAAATAACTTTTCATTTTCAAATTTACTTTCTAAAAATAAAAAGTCTTTCAAAAACTTTCATATTTTAACAAACTCATTTCTTTCACAAATGACACGCTTGTCATTTTAATTCATCACCTAGAGATCCACATATTAACCAAACTAATTTTCTCAAAATACCCAATCAATTCCATTATCACTATAAGTTGGTTAAAGTGAAATTTCTCTATCAAATAACTTATTTCTCTTAACTTAACCTCTAAAACCTAAACTTATCTTAAATTACTAACACAAAAATACGTATACGTATAAATACTTACACATTTAGCACAAAAACGCTAAAACCCTAATAATCATTTCCTTGTCACTTAAAAGTGAATGAAAGGAACTCAACAAATTTCACCATCAATCCAATCTCATTGAGATGATCACACTCAATAGATGGATTACCAATAACTCATAAATACATATAAACACCCATAACACATAAAATCACATAGAACTTACATTGCAACAGACACATAAGTCAACACTAACGGTTTGACTAACCTGCTCAAGTCACGGTTCTCAACTAAGGACACTTAGACCTCATTTGATCCTTGCGTCCCTAAGTAAACTTAAGACCATGCTTCGAATCCTAACGAAATTGTACTAACACTATCTTACTATGCTTTGAACTCTTGACCTCTCAATCTAAAAACTCCACGGTTCCTTGACAAAACAAAGAGTCTTGTCAACCTTAATCTCATCTAACTTCTACAATCCGAATCCAACTGCTAACGAGCTTGCTTACCCCCACAAGGGTGCAATTAGCAACACAACAACCCCAAACAAAAAAGAAGCATCCACTACATGAACCTCGTCGTCATCGAGAAAACTCATCAAAACCCTTAACTTATTGTAACAACGTCATTTACAACCCGACCTCGTAACTCAGCAAACAAGAACTGTCTTGAAACCAAGTTATAAGTTGTTACAAAGCTCAACGTTTTTGAAGAATTGACTCGACTTCGAGTTCATTCATAAAACAAATTTAACCAAAACCACACAAAACATTTAAGGGCGTACTAAGGTCCACCAAGAACCTTACGTACCCATCTTTAACTAATACTTCCAACGATATCTTGCTTACGACAAATGTAGATACTCAGCTCATAAGACAGAAATTCTCAACCGAACTATAGGGCCAATCCATCCAAGGATCTCAAATGGTCCTACATAACTCGGTTCTAACTTGTTTTTCTTTCCAAACGTACTACACCTCTCTAAGGTGAGACCTTTTACCACTCATAACTTACCATCATTAATTTAAAAGTTTCCCACTACTACCAAACTAACTCTTTTGTCAATTTGGCTACCTCAAGCCTTTCCAATATTACCACTATCTTGTTGGTTGTTTCTTGTACCCAATTCGATCCATTCAACTTACTTTCTCCAGTTACGGCTCATAAAATGGTAACCTACATTCCTTTCCATACCATGCTTTAAATGAAGCACATCCATACTCGAATGATAATCCCTACCTTAGGGTTAAACTCATCTCATGAAAATAAGTATTCCAATTACCTCTAAAATCTACCATACTTGTCCTAAGCATAGCTAGGAAAAGGGTGATTTAGTCAGTCCATTGACTACACTCAAATCGCATCATATCCACTACTCACACTTGGTAACTTGATAACAATATCCTTAGTTATCTTTTACCCACTTCTACTCAGGTAACTCAGGTTGTAGCAACAATCCTGAAGACCTTTGATACTCAACTTCCAATTTCGAATGAGCTAAATACTTACTACCGCCACTAGTTATATCCCTTTTCATACCTTTGTCGTATACGCCTCTTCAATAGTCCAAGGGCTTTACATCCTCCAAATGGAGTCTGAACCTTGACTAAAACCATATGAAACACCCTCCATCTCTTTCACAACTCGTTGGTTGCCAAGCTACGCCAACATCTTACGTTTTGACGCGTTCTTTGCTTTGGACATCTTATCTTGTACCACCAACACCCTTTTCTCAAACCTAGATCGGATCGTCGTATATCTATCTCGAACTCATTCTTGGCTTCACTCCTTCTTCCTACTCCACGGTACAACATCTACATTTGCCTTTCCCAGATGGTACTTGGCCTAGAAAACGTACTCACTAAATAACTTTCATCAATCACTCTGCCTCATGTTCCAATTCCTTCTAATTGAAAAGTGGTGTTTGGAAACGTTTATGATTCGTATAGATCACTCTTCATGTCTTGTTCACTTAATGCCTCTAGCATTATAAGGCAAAACCTACCACGTTAGCCATGCAATCCTTTATAAGAACCTTCAGTTGTCGCGACGTACAAACTATCACCTTCTCCCTTTTCCAAGCCTACTTCCAAATCCTTGCTTCGCCCGTCATAATTACTACGAAAATTGGTCTTGCTCTACCGTCAATGCAAAATCGGCTCATTACTCACCCATTTGATTCCTCCACAATTAGATAGCTTCCTCTTTTGCTTCCTTGCTTCTACGTTGTTGGAATAAAAACTTCACGTACATCATCTCTCCTTTCAGTGATCCACGATCATTCACCGTGTGACTCCGAACTCCTCTTTAGACTTCGGGTCGGTTAAATATAACGTCGTATATTAAAATGTTATCAGCTTGATCCTATATACGGGCCATAGCACACCCAACTCATTAACTCCATGAAAATCGTTCATGGTCGCAATTGGTAACCCAAAGGCATAGCCGTAAACTTTAACGTGTCCATTACGCAACCTAAAAAAACAGCCTTAGCTATGTCATCCCCGTGCACTCTCCATTGGTGACATCACATACGAATTTTCTATCTCACTCTTCTCAAGATAATCTATGCACATTCCAAACTATCCACCTTTCTTCCTACCAAGCAATACAGACACTTCCCACAACAAGTTACCATTCGAACTAATCCTCACCTTGCAACTCATGCAATCGTTCCACCTCTTGCCTTTCTAAAAACGTCAAACGACACGAGCCTTCGCAAATCGGCGTCGCTCCTTGTAATAATCATTAACTCTATGAAAACTGTTGGTGCATTGATTCACCCAAAAGGCATAGCCGTAAACCTCAACGTGTCCATTACGCATCCTAAAAATAGTCTTAGCTACGTCATCCCCGTGCACCCTCCATTGGTGACATCACATATGAATTTTCTATCTCTCTCTTCTTGAGATAATCTATGCACATTCCAAACTACCAAGGCATTTTAACTACCTTCTCGTGGCATACTATCTCAGCCTTATATCTCAACAACCAATTCTCTCATATGACTTCATCAAGACTCTCATAACTAAGAGGTACTAAATCAAAAGTAAAACAAGAACTCTCAAATTCTAACTTGGAATTGCGAATAATTCTATTCGCTTCTCTACCATCAATCGCACCACTCAGAAGATATGACCTACCATCAAATCTAGAACCACGCCATGAAGAAATACCAAACTTCACATGCACCAATTGGTATGGACCCAAAAATCACACAATCCCAGAAGAAGAAACAACCAAATATAAACATCGACATAACGACCGAACCTCAAACCTAATAAACGCATCAACGATGCTAGAAACACCCAATCAATAATACCACGTACCATGACCCATTAATTGAAAGATTAAGAACTTTGTACCAAAACCTTATATCAATCATTTTAAAACAATAGAATCACCTTAGTTAAAATGGCAATAATTTTAAGTGTAAAAATGAGTTTAAATAAAATTTTCATAAACTTATTTTAATTATGATTTTATAAAAGAAATCAAAAGATGGTTAAAACAAATGTGTTGCATTTTATTCATATAATTTATTTTCAAAAGAAGTTTTTAACACCTAAACGATATGATATCGATTACTACAAAATTACTTTGAAAAGGAATTTATGACTCGCAACAAAATACATCATGATAGCAAAATAGACTCCTAAAATACCTTAAGGATTCCAATACCAAAATGTTAATTTACTTGAAAACGAACACGACAGGAACTCTTGGAAACCAAACGAACCATAAGAACTCATCCATACCAACGGTCTTAGAACCAAACCAAAAAGTATCGTCACCTTTAGACAAAGGAACCAATCAAAACGCCGAACAGAGAACATAGAGCACTAGTTCTATGATGACAACTAAAGAATACCAACACGAGCGTTGGATATCTCAACAAACAATGAGTTAACAAACCAACTTAAGTATCGCGACGTCAACACCACCAGGTATCCGATGTATTCTCAAACGATAGATGAAAGGGAACCTTACCATCTACGTAACCCATCTTAATAATATCACCCAATCGGTTAAGAGAGGAATTCTCTAACCACATAACCATCCTCAACAGGATCTCACATCACATCTACACTATCATCTACACACCTATCCAGACTCACATCATTACATAATACATAAAAGCAACAATGATCAATACAATCAAATTTACAAGTCTACGTGTGTGACACCTTTATAATTATGTTCATGACCATAATTATAATTGCACCTTTTGCACACGTGTACTTACTTCCAAGACCACACATCTCAATGATAACACACATCTACCACATAGCACTTAATAATAATCCAAATATAACTCAAACATAATAATCCATCTAACAAACCATAAAATCCCAATTGACCAAACGAAATAGAAGTCACATCGTGACCCAAAATATAAAAGTAATCCTCGATTATAGCAATGCATCGAGGTAGAAAATGAAATAAACTTATGTTGGGCCTCTCTTGGGTTTGACTTTTCTCTCTTAAAAGTTACCTAAATCCGTGGTCTAGTAAGGTAAACAATCTCCCAACGATATCCTTTAAGGATAGGGGAAGGCATGATTAAAACAATAACAAAAGGGTATATACTATTAGATCCTCATAATAAAAAAGTATATATATTATATTATATAGTAGTAATTCAAAATAGGAAGAATTTCAAAGCTTTTAGGTAGCGAGAACATACGATATATACGTATAAAAACACTTATGCCCTAAAATGAAACTATATGAGGGACCCTTAAGCTATAGTCTAGGCTCAACCACCTAGTTCTCTATAACCATAGGCTCTGATACCAATATAGATCAACCACCTAGTTCTCTATAACCATAGGCTATTGTCTAGGCTCAACCACCTAGTTCACAAAGAAAATGACATTCATAGACTTAAATTCATTTAAAATATAGATCAACTCAAATAAAGAAGGCATGATGTTCAAAAAAAGAAGGCACAAAAATAAATAAAAAACTTACCGACAATATAAGTATTAACGTATTTCAAAAGAACCCATATTTGACTAGCCCCAATGAGATCAATTTTTTTAGGGTAACAAAAAAACTCACATATATTAAAGTATTGTCATGTCCATCAAATCGACGGCGGAGATCTAACGATTATAGTTATCGGCACATATGAAATGAAAGTGTATATACAGAATTAGGTCGAAGACTTAGTTAAGTTATATAGAATCTTTGAGGTTACATGTTATGTCATTGTCAACGTAGGTAGTATCTTCAAATAGTGGTAATATTTTCAATATTTGAATCAGGTTTAGGTTTAAAGAAAAGAGGTCGATGGTTTATTAGGAGAGAGAGAGGAGGAATACACAACTGTGGGGTAAATGATTTGGGATGAGATGCAATTTTTATGGAGGAACTAAATTCTCATTTTACCCTTCATTTAAGTTTTTCAGTTAGATTAAAACATATTTATTTTCAATAATGCCATTTTACATTGATGTATTGTACATTGGTTCTTGCAGTTCTGTACATTCATTTGGTTCTAAAAAGAACCTCACACTACTAATATAACGAGTTAGAATATGACCCCGCGCGTTGCGGCGAGGGCTAGCTTGTTGATGCATTTTATATTTCGACAAAAAAACTGGCTCACATTGTATTGTATATTTCAACAAAAACTAAATACATGAAAGGAGTGAAACTAAACAATAATGTCAGCCATGGATTTGTTAATACCCCTATTGTTGTTGATGCTGCTAAACAAAAAGCTGCCGAGTAACTATTGCTCCATAATGTGTCCAAGATGCATCTGATAATCAATTTCTAATTTTGGAAAAAAGTTTCTGCTTTTGATCTTCTCATTATTCAGAGAACAAATATTTAGTTTTGTAATAATAGTTATTCACTTTCATATCAATTGCAAAGAAAAGGATTACTCAGGATAAAATAAACTTACTTATATACCCATTTAACAACGTAAGGGACTTGTATTCTCATTTCACATATCCTAACTACTTTTTCAGGATAATGTAACTTTTTAAATCATTACCTATTAACTGAATTTACATCAAATCTGAACATTTACGTTATTATTACAGCTTCAAACAACATAACAATATCCGAACACTATATTCTACTGTGCGTCTTATTACAACTGTTTATATGATTCTGATAATTTAACTTCATTTCCAAAACCCACAGACAAACGCTCCTAAATATATATGACAACTATAAAAGGAAGAAAAAGAAGTAAAGAATGTGCAGCACAGAACACCCCAATCATGTTCCACTGCCACTCCTAGAGCCAGCCCAGATAGCCTCTCAACAGCCTCTTGCTAATACCAATATGATAACCCAAGGGTGCATGAGTACAGAGGTTTCAAGCGAGGCGCGTGTCATATGTGCTTGAATTAACATCCCAGCTATAACAGCTGAGCAGATGCCTGATACATAAACAGCCAAACAGGTATAAGAAATTTTAATTTTTTCTTTTAAATAGGAGTAGATAATAGGTGGAATTTTTGACCCATTTAACTCCCAATGGGTTAATTCCGGTCATGATTTAGAGTGAACGGGTAAGATCATAGAACTTAGATAAAAAATGAGTCTAAAGATGGATTTCTGTTTTTCAACCTATTTATAAGCAATTAACAGGATTATAAAGTCACGTGTAAGTCATCCTGATACATTTTTTTTGAGATATCACAACATAAAATGCAAATGACACAAATACTATGTCATCTACTGGACGTCTTACCTTGGCCTTTTCACAAATACAAAATCAAAACCTTGGACTTGTTTAACCATGTTCAACTATGTTTCACAAATACAAAATCAAAACCTTGGCCTTTTCAACCTAGGCACTCTTAAAAAAGTCTCAAGATACTGGTTGATCATGACTGCACTACAGGGGCTGCATGCTCCTTGTTTCGCAATTCTCCAAGCTTTTTTGTTATCTAGCTGCAACGACGAAACGTATTTCAGAAAAGATCAATGAACACGGAGTTTTACAAACCAATTATCCAACCATACTATCTAAAACTAATAACAAATAAATTATAGGCTAATAACAGGGTGTTTGGGATTGCGGTTTCAAAAAAGATTATAGGCATATATGTACCTAATACTCGGTACGCATTTATTCAACCTGTCATCCTTCTCCGCTTCTTCAACCCACCACCGCCAACCTCTTCTTTGCGTAAACTACCATTCAAGAAAAGTGAATCATAAAAGTATTCAAGTTGACTTTAGTATCAACTTCATTGGCTGAAATTGATGACAGTAGGAGACAAAAAGGGGAATTTGTATGAAATACCTTCTTGGAATCTTGGGTTAACATGTCTACATTTGTCAATATGCAAATATACTTCATGCCCTAATATAGTAAATTACAATTTCGCAAATTTAAAGATTGGAACTTTATCATGCCAACAAATCTTTATAAAAGCAACAATAAGATATAAAAGCAAATAGGAGGTTTGCCTCTGTAACCATAAAGTTGTAACCCAGCCAATCCCACTACTTCCACACTCGAATCTTAAATCCCAATTTTAGATATCCTTCAAAACCAAAAACAACATATTATGAATGATAATTAAACACCGAAGTTAGATAAAATCTTTAAAAAAAAGTTTATGACCATATGTAGGAAGAACTGGATGATAGAGTCGGTGGTGTGAATGATGCATCTGGAACAATGAATGATGGTTCTGGAGAGGTGCTATCTTTTTCTATTCGTGATACATCTATCTGAGTCGGCCGGATGGATAAGGAAAAGGGCCGAGAAACAAGCTACAAAACAGGCCCAAAGGAAAATGGCAGCCCACATGTGAATCAAGTTATAGGTAAATGTGAAGAAAGATCCTAAACGTGAAAGAGTTAAAAAAATCAACCCTTTTACACCTATATGATGAGTCGAGATCCCCCAAAACCATGGACAAAAAAAAGATCATATAAGATGATCTTGGCCATCCAATTTTCTCACATCCA
>BQNB010027158.1:0-57887 GCA_026074375.1 Tanacetum coccineum | reverse complement strand
TACGATCACATTTTAGTGACATAAACCTGAGTTTTGTCTCACAACAAGCAACTGCTAGTCAGGTTATAGATGATGTGATGAGGCAATAATCATTTGATGAAACAAAATTAGATGGAGAGGCAGACTTTGCTGATGTTGCGAGGAGTGGTGTGGACAGTTCAAGGTTAAGTCATGATGATTCATTTGGAGTTGATGACTTGGACTTGAACTTAAATGAGGAACCAGATGTTGGTCCTGCCCAAGAACCTATTTTAGCAGAGGTTAGCACTCAAGAACCCATTGTGGTAGAGGTTAGCACTCAAGAATCAATTATGGCAGAGGTTAGCACTGAGGCACCCATTGTGGAAGAGGTTGGAACTCAAAAATTCAGTGTGAAGATATTGTAATTGAAGATTATGTCAGTTCTGGGGAAGATGGGGAAGACGCTGAACAAGGTAATGGTCAGGAAGATGAATCAGCTCGTACTAATAGAGATTTCTTCTATGATGATGAAGGAATAGATACTGCATATGAAACTGAATATGATGTTCAGTCTAGTGAAGATGCGAGTACAGACGATGATGATGACGTAGATGAAGATTTTTTTGTAGATGAAGAGAATGAGATTGTAGAGCCTGATGTTGATGTCCATTTGTTTGGTATTAGCATGGATCTTCCTTTTGACAATATTGGTATCACTAATCTAGTGCCAAATGATGTTTTAGAAGGAGAAGACGTGGATGTCATCAATGCGAATGGTTTCGACAGTGACCGTGGTAATGATGAAGAAAGAAATTACAAGAAGAGAATGTTAGCCGAATTGAGGACGAAAATGGAAGGTGTTATAAATGCTAGTGGTCAGTGGAAGTACTCATTTTATACTGGCCAGAAATTTAATACTCCAAAAGAGGCTAAGGACATAGTCTACCTGCATTCCATTAAAAGCAAAAGGAATTTGAAGCTGTATAAGAATGATAGTGTCAGGATAAGAGCAAGATGTGAAGGAAAAGTGCCTGTATTTACAATGTCACAAGATACTGGACTAACTGGCCCAAATCGTGGAATGGAAGCTGGGCCTAGTGGATCAAGTGGCCCAACTACTAGGAGTAAAAAAGAAGAATACATGTACCAATGATGACAGTCAAGCATCTCTTTCTTTTTTAGATGCACATGATAAAGGGGATCTCTGCCCTTGGGTCTTGTATATAGGAAAAGACAAATTCACCCAAAATTAGGTGGTGAAGACACACAAGGATATACACACATGCCTTTAATCTAGGGAAATCAAACACTGCACTTACAAATTCTTATCAAAAAAGATATTTGAACAAGTCAGGGATAATCCGGATATCCTAGTTAAGGCAGTTCAAGACCAGCTCCAACGTGAGCTGGAGGTTCGGATATCTATGAACAAAGCTTTCAGAGCTAAAGCTAAAGCTGAAAGAGAGATTAGAGGAGATCATGTTTTGTAGTATTCTATGCTTAGAGACTATGTTGTTGAGTTACAGTCTACAAACCTTAATACAATTGTCAAGATTGCAGTTGAAAGGAATACTGATCATTCTTTGCCTACTAGGGTGTTTCAGAGAATATACGTTTGTTTGGGAGCATTAAAATTAGGTTTTAGAGCATGCAGAAGAGATCTGTTAGACTTAGATGGTGCTTTCATAAAGGGGCCATTTCCAGGCCAAGTATTGGTAGCGGTTGGACTGGATTCAAATAATGGAATTTACCCATTGGCCTATGCGTTGGTTGAAGCTGAAAGTAAGAGTTCATGGTGCTGGTTCTTGCAGTGTTTGGGTGATGACATAGATCTGCATCCCAATTCAAATTTCACATTCATCAGTGATAGACAAAAGGTTAGTATTATGCTTGACTAGTTGAATTCTTAATTACTGAATTATATGAATTTGTAACTGATTAATGAATTGGTTCATGCAGGGTATCATTCCGGCCATTAAAACTGTTTACCCAAGTGCAGAACACAGATATTGCTTGCGACACATACATGAAAACATGAAGCAGGGATGGTGTGGACAAGCATACAAGGATTTGTTGTGGAGAGCTGCATCTGCTACAAATGTTAGGGATTTTGAAAAGTGTATGTTGGAACTTAAGACGATGAATCCTAAGGCACATGAATGGTTGAACAAGATACCAGCAGAACATTGGGCTAGATCTCATTTTTCAGGTAACACATAAATGCTGGGACTAACCGTGTAATTTTCTTAATGCCATCACAGTTTTTACTGCTTTCATATTTATGAGTATTAGGTATAGTTGTATAGCATTAAATGATATTGTATTTTTTGATTTGTAGGTAGAGCCAAATCTGATTTATTGCTCAACAACATCTGTGAGGTCTTTAATGGTAAAATAGTTGGAGGTAGGGACAAGCCAGTGATCACACTTTTAGAGTACATCAGGGAGTATTGCATGAAGAGAATTGTGAATGTACAAGGTGTGATTGATAAATGTACTGGTCCTTTGACCCCTACTGCAACCAGAATCATGGAATCCATCAAGAAAGAAGCTCATTTGATGAAGGTGCAATGGAATGGAGCAAATAAGTATCAAGTTTCAGGTTCACTTGGTGATCAGTGTGTTGTGGATGTAGTGAGTATGACATGTTCATGTAGGAAATGGGAATTGACAGGGATTCCTTGTAAGCATGTTGTTGCAGCTTGTTGGAATATGGCTCTGAATGACCGGGCGACACCACCCCCAGAAACTTGGGTCAATCCTTGTTATTGGTTGAGTACATGGAAGGAAACATACTCTCACAAGATACAACCTATTTGTGGGACCAAGTACTGGGAGAAGTCCACATGTCCAACAACACTTTTGCCACCCAAGCATCATGTCCAGGTAGGGCGACCAAGGAAGAAAAGAAAGAGGTCCAAACATGAGGATGAACCATTTGTGAAAGATGGTAAACTGAGCAGGAAAGGAAGAACCATTACATGTCAATCATGCGGAAACACTAGACACAATAAGGCAACATGCAAAGGACAAGGTCGAAAGGCAACAACAGGTAGTTATTTCAGCTTCAAGCTATAAGTGTGTCTTTGATATAAACATCATCAAACAGGTTACGAGGAAAAAAAATTGGTGTAGGTGGCAACAATGCAGAAGCCAGTGGTAGTGCATCTGGGTAAGCACAACAAACAAAACTTGTAGTTGGTCAAGATGGTTCAAGTGGATCAGGTGCTGGTGCTGTTATAGGTTTGTTTGCTGCTGCTGGTGAAGGTGGTGCAGGTGTTGCCAGTCAAGGTTCATCCCGTAGTAGATGGACAAAGAGAAGAGTACAAACAAAAAGAATTAGTCTACAAAAAAGAACTCTCACTCAACATGCAAGTTAACCTTCTACCAGTTCTCAAGTTCCAGTGAGTGAAACAAGGAATGCAGATGGAAGAGAGATGAGTGATGGTGTACCAAAACAGTCAAGTGCAGCATGTGGTGCAAGTGAATGGTCTTTTTTGTAATTCCAAAAACTAATCTGTTTCAGGAGAGTGTGTGTCTGTAATTCAAGTCCACATAAGTGGCAAACATCAAAGTCCACATCTGTGGCAACTGTTCAAGCCATTTTAGAGACAAACATAAAAGTCCACTTAGGCAGAAAATGGATAATTGCACTTTTTTTAGGACTGTTTTAAGCTGTTTGTGACCTATTTAACTTATTTTAGAAAAAACTACTTAGTATCATGATAGGTTATATACAGTTGGTCCATGATGTGGAAACCAGTTTTGCCCGTTTGCAAAACCATATAAGTAGCATGACAGATTATACACAGCTTCATGTGGAAACCAGGTTTGCCCGTTTGGTCCCTATATAACAGCGAATGTTGTTTGTTACACATGTGACTTCGATAAGTCAAAGTCATAATTTAGTTCAAAAGCATGGCAGTATCACAAGAGTTTATATACACTTGGTCCTTGATGTTATAACTGGGTTTACCCGTTTGGTCCCTATTTAACAGTGATTGTTATTTGTTACACATGTAACTACGTTTCATATTTCCATTGGTGGACAGAAGGGCTAATCTCTTGGTGGGAAAATACACGATTAGTCCTTAAGACCCAAATTACACACCATTAGACCGTTAAACCCAGATACACCATTGTACCCCCAAACACAAGTATTTAAATTGATATCATATTTACCAAGGTCTTACACACTGTATTTCTATCCCTCTGATTCTCACCCACAATCTTAATAACTTAAAATATGTCAGCAATAAGTGATAACGGTAAATTTCCCATGGTCGACGAAGAAGTGACTTCTAACAAATTAACATCGATGGCTGAAGAAATGATCATGTTGATTGAGGTTCTTAAAAGAAACTATATTTCGCCCTCTGATTCTCCACTCCCCCAACTCGTAAATAACTAAAAACATGGTGTCGGCACGTAAATTGATTAACGCGTAAGTTTATTACTGATAGTCGCCGAAGAAGACTTGATTTGTTAAAGAAAATTACACAATAGGCTTGAAGAAATCCTAGAATGTTATCGTTTGTTGTGTGCGAAGAAAAAAGTTGAGGTGAGCGCTGAGGGTGTAGTTTGTAGACAAGAGAGGAGCGAGGGGAGAAGGGTGAAGAGGTGGTAGGAGCAAGTGTGCTTCTCAGGACGTCTTGATGTGCTAGGGTCACAGATTCTTGTGGAGAACAAGAGTAACTTATTTTTGTCTGAAAAGGCTGTGAAAAATTGAACAGTGACAGCACATGTTTATGTTAATAGCAATGTGAGACTTCGTGTCTACTGTATCATTCTATCACCATCGTGATCTGATTGTAGCGTTCTACTCTCATAATTCCGTCTGCCCCTTTGTTGAAGTTACATGTTTTACTTTTAGTAGACCGCTAGATCTTGTTATGTCATGTGTATCCATATGATGAATGATGTTCGTGTTTGTTTTCTAAGTTGTTTTTGTTCCTAACTTTGTTTGATTTTGCTTGGTGGTTTGTTTTCTTATACAACAATTCAAAGAAAGATATTTGAGTTATTAAGACATGACAAAGTCAACAAATACTCTTTGCAATATTCAGAATAGAGCATACAAACTATGCAGACCCACCATCCTTATGGAATACTTTGACCATATTTTTCTTTGTAATGTTAAGATAATGATGAGTTGATTGCTTAGGAGAAAAGACAGAAACATTATGAAGTATCAAAGCCGATCCTATGGTAAACGCCTTTGCAAACCTCTCCTTTGTAAGCACTTTGTAATGAATAGTATCGGAGATTGTACCAGAAAGGTCTTTGAGTGTTACTGTGAGATCGCCCAGCGCATTCGGAGTACAAGACTTGATAACTGCAACAATTTGCTCAAGTTTCCCATTTTTGAGAAATTTCTTAACATCTCCAAAACAACCCGTCACGATCCCTCCATCAACATTCACATAGTCAATCGCGCTAAGCCATGGTGCACGCGTAAAATCGTCATCCTCACCCACATCCTCAATAACTTTTCTAATATACTCTTGTGTAGACATTACGGATTCCTCCCCACCTTCCCGTGTATCAACTAATTTACGGAGCTTGGCCGTTTGAACAATACCAGCAGGAC
This sequence comes from Tanacetum coccineum, assembly GCA_026074375.1. Taxonomy (NCBI): domain Eukaryota; kingdom Viridiplantae; phylum Streptophyta; class Magnoliopsida; order Asterales; family Asteraceae; genus Tanacetum; species Tanacetum coccineum. Next base: position 52,336 of record BQNB010027158.1, on the reverse strand, counting down.
CTGGTATTATCCTAATGGGCTTCACAACACAATTATCAACTTGATTGTTTTGAGATGAAAACAGGGTTTGGGTGGTGGTGATCTCAGGGACTATGTGAGTGTTGTTGGTGGGACGGATGACGGGGGTTAGTAGAAGATCGGAATCGTCTATATCAAGGCCTTCTTCCCATTCATGATTTGGTGGTGAATTCATGTTTTAGTGGATGACTGCGATACGACTTTACTTTGTCAACAGATTACACTAGTCTTAAATAGGGTGTAATGTAAACTATGTTTGACTTTTTTGCACCCATATTCACTTGCACTGTTCAATAAACTGAATAGGGTTATCTTTGAAATTGGTCCCTGACATTTATGGTTTTCAACTGCACTAGAAGGTATACTGCTTTTATCTATGAATTTGATCCCTGACGTTTAAGGTTTTCAACTGCAATAGTACACCTTCTATATTTAGCCCTTTCCCGTTTACCCGCCTTTTCTACACCCGTTCACATAAATAGAGAAAAACCCAACACTAAATCACATGCCATTTTCATCTAAATATTTACACTTTCACTTGCTTTCCAGATAATTGTAAAAAAACTTAAGATAGCATAACATCTTCACATGGCTAACAATGAAACTTACACCTGTTCACCAAGTGAAGTATGTTTATCAGACTCTGACAGTGAGTTGCTAATACCAACTCCATGGTCTGATGAGTCCAAGAATGAAAAAAGGGCAAAAAGGTGGAGAGAAGAATTCGAATGGAAAAGATCCTTGTTTGAGATTGACTTTACTTTCGGTATTAATGCCTTTGATTTAGACAAAGGGACTGACGTAATGAAAGACACGGTTAGCCTGAAAAACGTGTGTGAAGAAGAGGTGCCTTTGAACAACAACATAGGAAAACAAATTGGTGATTTTGTAGATATGCCTAGTGAAGCAGTGGAACAAAGGATGGATGCTAATGTGCCTGATGAGATTGATGGTGCTAAGGGTGAACAGGTTCCAAACCATGTTGTTAAGAAAGGTAACCTTGAATTTCTGGTTTGTAAAGAGGTTGCAAACCCTGGTTTTAATGAACTAGTGGACAAAGGAAGACCACTAAAGAGGAAAAGGGTCGATGCTGAATAGATGGGTCATGCATTTACTGAAGACGAATGTCAATGCAAATAATGGGTCATTTATGTGCTATCTTCTATTACTAATGTTTTGCAACTTAAATTACCCTTGTATGTATGTCTTGTAGTATTTTGTTCTATGTATTTGTTATGTTTTGGATCATCAAGTTATACACAAAAACATCTACGACGCCAACAACACATTCTAGTGTAATGATTCATTTAATAATTACCAAAAATTTGAATCATGCATTCATCCAAAAACACATTTTAACAGAAAATAACCCATAACCAAAAAAGATAACCCCTCAAGCCGACCTTGATTACAGAGACTTATAAAAGTAAAACCCCTTCATGGCTTGATGATGCAACTGTAAAGCTGTCGACCTCATCTCCATCGCCCTTATCATATCATCCTTCTGATGGCACTTGAGTTCTTGCCTTGTCTTATACGCCATAACATTTGTCGGCAAGCGTTGTTCAAGCTCTCCTATAAACGAGCACCTTTCATCTATAATGTCAAGCAACTACCTTGTTATTATTGATTTCAGTTGCGAGCTGAACCTCCCTCTGCGTCTTCAAGTTGAAATAGACAAGCAGTTGATCTTTAAGCAGGTCTGAATTTGCTAAGAGCCTCAGTTGTTCCAAATTCACGAACCCATTGTCAGCGGCCATTGAAAAAGTTTAGTTTTTGGTTAGTGAAAGGTGTTTAGTAAGTTAAGGAATGTATGTGTGTATTTTGGATATGAAGGACCAAATGCGTGGTGTATTTAAATACAAGTGAAGGTACATGGTGATTAATAGACTACAGAAACGAAGAGTCGAGAACGCAATTATTACACTGGGAATGTATATGTTAAAGGCGGCTAAAATGTTTTTCAAGGACCAAGCGTGCAAGAAACGTGTGGAAAATTTATTGTGTATTTTGGCGGGAAATGGAAAACCAATAGATCATTGAGGGACCAACGGAAAACCAATATGCATCTGCTTCTTAATCCCTCGCAAAGAGAAGAACTAGAAAATGAATTAACAAGCCGAGAAGAACTTGCAGTCCTTCAAGTTGAGTTTGCTGATATGGAAGGTCGAATGCAGGAACTCATCGAAAAATTTAAGAAAAGTCAAAAAAATGCTTTCTTTTGGAAGTCAACTGCAATAGTGTTTGGGGTTGTGGCTTCGTTTATGTTTGTTATGAATTAATTAGTTTGGTTTTATTTTATCTAATCAATTGTATGAATTATCCATGATCAGTTATTTTTCTTGGTGTCAAATGGTAAGAACGTTGGACAAAGAGAGTAGTGGTCAAACACCATATTGGTCAAACAGCTTATTGAAGAATTACAGTGTCTTTTGTTTAGACAAAACGGGTGAACGTGTGTCACTTCAGGGATGAACAGTATCACATACCCACAAAACAACTACAATACCAACAACACATTATAGTGAAATGATTAAATGATTAATAAACAAAAGTTGCAATCACACATTCTTGAAAAAACTTAAAGAAACAAACATTTAACGATATATAAACCAAAAGCCAAAAATAACAACCCCACAAGCCGACCATCTCCCGTTTACAAAGTTCTTCAAAAATGAACCTCCTTATGGAGGGACCTAAAGGCGCAATTCATTCTTCAGCTCAATCACCTCAACGAAAACATCCTTCTGAATACACTTGATGTGCTCCCTCATCTTACAAGCCACCAAATTTCCCGGCAAACGTTTAAGCTCTTGTATTATCGCACGCCTATTATTTACACTTGCAAGCAACTGCCTCTGCCTCGTTAAGTTGAAAAGTTCATTTGCTTGCTGAGCTTCCCTTTGCGTCTGCATGAGTTCTTCTAGATGAATAAATCCACGAGCATCAGCAATAGAAAAAAGGGGGGTTTTAGGAAAGTGAAAGGGTTTAGGAAGTTAAGGTATGTATGTATGTGTGTTCTGGATTTAAAGGGAGATATGTGAAGTGGATTTATATACAACTGAATAACGCAATTACTGGAATGGAAAATGTTAAATGCGGCTAAACTGTGACATCACATCATGCACTTATTACAAGGACCAAGCGTGCAAGTAACGTGTAGAACATTCCTTCTGAATTTGGTGGGAAATGGAAAGCCAATAGAACGTATTGAGGGACCAACAGTGTAAGTAAAAAAACACTAACAAAACCACTTCAAACTATTAGGAAACAATTTCAAGAATATCTTCATCTTCTTTAATGAAAGTGAAACAATTGACTTTCACTAAATCTTCTTGAACGGAAGTGAAACAATTGACTTTTATGGTTATACAGATTATTTGACTTTTGTTAAATCATACCAGTTACTCAATTGACTTTTACTAAATCATACCCGTAGACTTTATAAGTCAAACAAATTAACACATTCATCCACAATAATATGACAAACAACCGAAAATATTCATTCCATCAACCAACACAAAACCACATTCAGCCACATAACCCATTACCTACTAAGAACATCTACAAAAAAAAACAACTTCCCTCAACATTCACATTGTACAGTAAACATAAAACCCAAAAACAACCCAGTTGATGATGAGAAATTTCAGCAACTTGCGTCGCTTTTCTTCAACCATAGCAACGATTTCTTCAAGCTCATTACGTGACCTCAACAACCCTGGATAATCTGAACAGACCTTTGACACATTGGTGGATCATACCACCTAAGGAAGTTGACACAGGTTGTACTCTAAAAAGAGTCGAAGAATGATGTGTAAATAAACAAACAAAATGACTTGTTACATATTTTTCGATCGGATCATACTTACAAGTGTAGGACAACCATAGAAACGACGACCTGGATTCCTGTTAGTCCATGATGTCCTAATCACAGCTTCCAAACCACACGCACAACGAACCATTTTATAATTTTTGTCTTATACTTTGCAAACCATCATTTATAATACACAAAATCGAGTCAGAGACCAATGGTGCAAGCGCTAAAGGACAAAAAAATGCAACAGTAAAACACCTGTTGGAAAATACAAAAAAACAAAAACAAAAATTTAGTGAGGGACCAACGATGAAATAATGACGAAAAATTAAAATTACTAAACTGCCCATCGTTGACAAGTCAAATTAACACCCGTTACTTATAACGGGGTTCGAGGGACCAAACGGGTAAGAACAATAACAAAAAATGACTAACGATATCGACCCCCGTTATCTAAGGACTGAATCCGCGATCGGGCCTAACCTTGGGGACCAACATTGTAATTTACCCTTATTATTATTATTATTATTATTACAAATCCATCACTACATATAAACAAACAAACAGTAAGTCAATGTTTTTTTCTTTCTTAAGATCTCATACCACAAAACTTATTAGCAAGACCTTTTTTTCTTTCTTAATATCTCATACCTCATTTTTTTCTCAAGAATCCATAAAATCAAAATCTTTTTTTCTTGTCATGATCCATATCACAAACTCAATGTACAATACAAAGCAAAATAACAAAAACTTATCCCGTCATTTTCCGAAATCCAGATCCATAACCCCAACTGTATGATTTTGTGACAGAATAGGTGCTTGACTACAAAACTCACGAATCAAAAATTAACTGCCTGTTATTTTTTTTACTCGTATTTTTTGTTTGTTTGTGTGTTTCCCATTTGTTGCTGCTCAAATCACCCTTTGTTGTTTTTCCTTTCTATAAAATAAAATCAAACCACACAAATCACACCCCTTTGGTTTTGTGATGACATCAAGATTTTCAAGCTATAAATTGTGGTTTTTTTATTACTTGATGTAGGGAATTTTTCATTTGTGGTTTTTTTTATTACTTGATGAAGATGAAGATGTGACTGGTGAGGTAATTGTGGGTGTTTGATAAAGAGATAAACAGAGTGTGGGTGGGACTTATTGGTTTTCTAAGAATATATGCAAAATGACGAAAATGCCCTCATATCAACGGTCAAACAAAGTCAATTTAACGGAGTTAAAAAAATTGGACTACAACTGGAACGAAAGTATCACTTTTTGACTAAAATCAAAACTTTTTGCATTTTTGGACCAAAAGTGAAAAATACACCAAACCACAAGGACCAAAAATGTACTTAACTCTAAAAAAAATATTCCAACACAAATTTTAGAGTTAACTACAATTTTTGTCCTTATGATTTACCGGGTGTAACACTTTTGGTCCAAAACAATTTTTTGTAACGGATCCTGACCGTTTTTTGTCGACCCGTAACACTTTTGGTTCACTTGTGATTGACCGTTAGTTTGACTCGTTAAAAAAACCTGAAATGACTAAAATACACTCGAATGCTGATGTACAATGACTAAAATGCCTTTTTTCTTTTCAGGATTAGACCCTCTAAAGTTGGTTTTAACATGATAGGTCATGTTCACCAATCAAATGCAAGTTACATTGTAAATGATTTTTTTTAAACTTATAATTAAGGGCCCACTTGTTTTTTCACTCCTTACAAAACATACAACATTACTTATCATGTTGAACGTAAACTTTAAAGGATCTTTTTCCTTCTTCTTCTACCTTCATTTTTTCCGGCCACCTGTAAATGATTCCAACCACCTCCTTAATTCTACGGCCATTATCTATATGTCATTTTTAACCCAAAAATTCATGCCACATCTAAAAATAAATTAAACACAAACAAACCAAACCCAAAGTTAATATAATAAACAAATTTGAAAAGAACAAGTATCTCTTGAAACAACAAGATTCATAAATCATTTTCTTCCCCCACAACCACCCACCATTAAATCAGGTCACCTTTACCTAAATCCGGCCACCTTCAACAATTCTTTATCTGGTTATATATCTGATCTAGATGGTGGTGGGGTTCTGTGATGGACTTTGGCTCGTTTGCATCTTGTTGGGAAAAAAAAGGATTCATAACAATTGTTCTTGATTTTGATTTGAGGTGTTTTTAAAGAATATAAAAGTGGGTGTCAATCTAAAACGGGGGGTGACAAAATTACCCTCGTATTTAACAGTCAAACTCAGTCATATTAACGATGTTATTAACTTTGGACCAAAAGTGTTACGGGTCAACCAAAAACGGACATGATCCGTTACAAAAAATAGTTTTGGACTAAAAGTGTTATACCCGGTAAAACATAAGGACCAAAAATGTAGTTAACTCCAAATTTTATGTAACTGGTCCTTCATGTTCGTGAATTATCCTTGGGGGTTATCAAGTTACGAGAATAGTCCCTAAGGTTATCCGTCAGTTGCAAACTTAGTCTTTAACGTAAAACTTCGCGCTCCGTAGCGTAGCTTGGCCGCAAAACCTCGTTAGAATACACTTGTCCATGTCATATGCCAAATATTATAAACTAATATCCAACTTATTAGCCGCGCGCCCACTTTACGTTTTCGTTGCATATTTCGTTGCGGATTTGGTCTTTGACATTGATGTTATCGGCGTTTAGTCGCTAAATGGCATAACATCGTGATCCTCACACATGAGCACATCTTCGTCTTCGTCTTTAGAATCAAGTGTCAAAATTTTGCAATAAGAGGGTATTTGGGTGAGATTATCTTTTACTCTTATCTGGAATTGGAGAAGCCCATGAACTCACTTTTCTAGACTTACGAGCTTATTAACGTGAGCTTGTGCTGATTTAAGTCAGTCTACGCAAACTTAAACAAGCTTGAAAACGAGTAACATCTGAGTTTTCTATGTCAAATTAAGCTCGTAAGCCGAAATTAAGATTACCAAATTACCTTTGATAAAGAGATCAATAGGACATGCAAACCTGCAAACGCTTATCATACAGCTGGTATTGTTGCACTTTACAGGCTTTTAATCCTTTACCTTTTAACTCCAATGTGTAGATATGCACACATGCTCATTCTCTTGTAACTTTTCATTACATTAAAGGAAACCTAAAACTTGTGCAATGAATCCATAGTATGCAAAGATAACACGTCTCACATGTACAAAAATAATTTATTCAAGATTTGTTATATGTATAAGTTTCACAACAAAAAACTGACTTGAATTAATATTGCGAGGCTTAGCAATTGCTACTCTACAACGTTAATGTAGTTATCTTAGAAGAAAAAAACCCGAAAAAAAACAATCACGAAAAAGAATAAAGAAAAAACATTTATACCAATTTACATATTCCGCGTGCCATCACTAGCATTTCTTGGCGTTCTTGATGTTTCGTAGAGTCATGACAAGCTGTTGCCTTTCACCCTCTACTTCTGCAAACTTTAGACTTATTTCCGAGTATCTTTCTTGCATCTCTTTTAGTTCTATTTCCATAGACTTGTTTTTGTTTAGTAGTACCATCTCGGAGGTTTCTTGATCCCGAGTCTGCTTAATTTCAGGTGTAGATACCTGTGATTGAAAATGGATAAGAGCTCATGTCATATAAAGATGGTTGCGGGAATTTTAAACTGCTGATTATTAAGTACTATATACCTGTGGATTTTCGAAGCGTTCTCTCATTTCTTTTTAGTGTTGATCAAGAATTTCTAATTGTTTTTCCAACTCTTCGATTTTGTGCTGAAGATCTTTCTCTTTCTCTAGAAACGACGCTTCAGAGAACTCTAACGCACTTTCCTTGAGCTTTATTTGATCCTGATGATCATAAGTTCATAACATATTAGCTACATACAAGAAAATCCCCGTTCAAACGCAAAACGGAAATCGGGATATATTACAACTGGACAATTTGGTTAATGAATCGGCGTTCAGGATTATGTTTTATCCATAACGGGTCGGAAAAGCGATAGTTCACACAAATTTCTCATTTTGTCCCTGTACGTTATAGACCGGGTTGACTATCGACCAAATCACTTGTCGCCAATAAGTATCATTTGCGTTTATGACAAAAATAAAAGAAAGCTCACCTCAAGTAGTTTGATTCGGTCCTTCATATTAGTGACCTCTTTCGGGGTGCGAGAAACTTGAACAGGTTTATTGTTTCTTGGAGCTGGTTTGGTTGCCTCCTTGAGCTTTTTCTCTAAGACACTAACTGCTTCATCTTTCTTCTTGAGATCGCCTTTTAGTTGAGATACCTGCTTCTTTAGATTTTCTTTTTCCACTTCATAATCTTTAAAGAACCGCTTCATGTCATTGCATCGGGTTTTTAGTCCGTTCTTATCTCTGATGAAGCCTTTCAACTTCATTATCCTTATCTTTTTTAACATTCCTCAGCTCACTCAATTCCGTCTTTATCACATTAATCTCGTTTTCAAGGTCGTGTCTTTCACCATCAAGATTCTGATTTTCTGCTTTTAGCTTCTCAAAGTTGGCATTGCACTCGTCAAATTGTTGCGACTTTTGAGTTAATTGGTTTGAAAGATTAACCAACTTGTCTTCATATTGTTCTCCAAGATACTGCAGCTCTTCTTGAAGCTTCTTGATCATCTCTTCAAGGTTTCTTTTTTCTACCCGAAGTTGAGTGGCTTCATCCATGGCTCTCATGGCTGCATTTTCATTTTCTTTGAAAGCCGAAGACATTTCCGTTGACAGTCTTCTAAACTCCTCTTGAAGTTTCCCTGCTTTATTTGCATTTTGTAGTTTCACCTTTCGTAAGTTATCTTCTGCATGAATGGCTCTTTGTTCCTGTTCGACTTTTGCACAAATGAGATCTTCCATATCTGCCTCAAACCCGTGAGCTTGATTATCCAAATCTTTTTCGAGATTCTTGACATGGGTGTCTACGTTCTCTTGATAGCTAGAAACTTGATTTCTATAATTCTTTGGACTTTGTTTTGAGCTCATTGTCTAAATGCTCGATGTGGGCTTCGAGTTCATTTACAGTGGCGTAAGGTGTTGAACATTCATACTGCATTTTTAGTTGTTCCTGGATTTCACTTTGTTCCAATTTGTAAGACATGTCGTGGTTTTCTTGCTTCAGAATCTCATAGTCGAGAGCGATCTGTTCCATCTGCATTTTTCATTTTTTATTTCGGGGGGATAGGGTTCCAATCTTATCCTTTTGTATAACTCTATTTCATTATATAGATCGATTATCTTTTGTTCCTGTAAATGCACATCCTGTAGGCCACTATGTTCTCTAACGATCTCCATTAAAGCCTTTTGATCTTCATCGTCGTCATCTGTCTCGGGTTTTGTGTCGAATTCTTGCGACTTTGGATCAACAGAACAATTTGACTTTTGCTTCTGTTCCAGCATCTCGTCTAGGTCCTGAACAGCAAGAATCAATTCTGCATTTGATTCTTGCGTTTTCTGTAGCTGTAACCGGAGATTGGTATTTAAATCCTTTTCGTAATTCAGTTCTTGTTTCAATTCATCCACAAGAGCCCATGGATCCCCTCCTTCGCTCGACAAGTTACTGTTGACGTTGACTTTGACTTTCATCTTTTCAAACTCTTCCTTCAGTTTGATTCGTTCTTCCTTAAGTGAAGCTACTTCCTTTGAAAGATCCTGACCCTTTTTACTCTCTTTCACGATCTGCTTACGAAGGGTTTGTAGTTCCATATCCGAGACTTCAGCTTGGCGGGATAAAACTACAAGTTCGCCCTTGAGCTTTCTGATGACATCGTCTGGAGAACCCTCTTCAGATATTTCAGCTAAGAGGGTCTCCCTTGATTGCATAGACGACGTCATCTGTACTTAATTCATGACCGACCATCTAACCAATCCCATTTTGATGATCTCTGTTGTTCTTCGAAGATTGTTGCTGTTGAGGATTCATGAGTCAGCTTAGTAATCTTAGGTTCGGGTTCTCGTGGGGTGTCAAGTCCAGAGCTGCTATCAGAACATGATAGTGTGAATTCCATCCATGGACGCCTTCGATCTTCTTTAATCTTAACGGTCAAAACCCATGATCTGAATACAGAGGAAATCGAATAAGACTTTTCATACGAACATAATCACAACTACGAAATGAAATAGCTTACTTCAGAAGGATCACTTCGAAGGCTTCCTTCTTTATCACCATTACTGAATACCGTCCTCAAGATCTTATTGTCTCCATTCACATTTTCACTGCATCGAACACCCTATAAATTTTTTACAACCATATATTCACATTTCGAAAAGTCGGACAAATAAACCATATAAAAACATCGTGAAATCAATGCTTACCTTTGATCTTGCACCCTTTGAACTGATACCTAAATCAAACATCATTCACAACCATTAAATTTTAAAAAAATAACTAACTCGGGAAATTTATAATATGGTCATGAACAAGAGACTAACATGCAATAGGCTTGCTGCTTTTGAATTTTTGAGCGGCAGAGTCACAGAAGAAACCTTTGTAGCCTCCGCATAACTTGAAAAATCAAGTGAAACTTCCCCAACAACACCAAATATCGAAGAACCCTACAAAATGTCAAAAAAAACGCGTATAAATAAAGCTAATTTTCAATCAAGTTTCTTGATTTTAAGGCATAGATTATCAAGCAACAATATGTACCGTTGCTACAACAAAGCGATAGATCTTCTCATTAAACTTTCCGGTCTTTTGATCTTGAGTAAACTTCACAGTTTCAAAATGTGGCTTTTCCCAATAACAACATCCATCTTTAACTTTTGCCTTTTCTAATTCGCTGTTTGAGCTGTCCCGAATCAAAGGAAATTGGTCAGCTATAGTTAAACCATCACCCACGATCTGCGATAACTGCATACACAAAAACAATAACTCTAGTATAAGGATCTTGCAGCTAACAAAACAAAATCCGATTTCGACCCATATCATATAAGTACTACGAGTTATAGTCAAGGCAATGTCGAATCGAATCAAAGGACTTACATATAGTAAAACCGCATTTAGCTATGAACTAGATCTCCTGAGTACTACTAAATACTAATCTACTTTAAAGAAAAGAAAAAAGATGCAAAATTTCCCATTTTTTTTAATTTCTTACTTATATAAAATCACATTTCATAGAAGCAGACTACATAATAAGAGTTCTGATTTTTAACACAAAATTTACTTTCCAAAAAAGGTCTAGATCCGTCATTGACCGGTCAACTAAACGTTTGCGGCTAGTAATAATAACACAAACTATACTTTAGTTAGGGGGTGTTTGTTTCGGCTAATATAGCTGGCTTATAGCTTATTTGGTTTTGACTTTTGAGCTTATGTTTCATAAGCTGGCTTATTTTGAAACTTTTCTACTTATATAAGTTTATTATGCGGCTTATGGCTTATTTGTATTGGGCTTATGTTTTATAAGCTCACTATTTGCAGCTTATTTCGAAACTTTCAGCTTATATAAGTTTATTATGACATAATGAACTTTTATAAAAGTTTCAACATAAGCCGCAAAAGATGAGCTTATAAAACATAAGCCCAAAACCAAATAAGCCATAAGCCAGCTTATAAAACAAAACATAACCTGAGTAGCATGAAGCTGCAGCTTAAACACAGTTTTGATCTTGGTCTTATCATCCTCCCATCTGGTGATTCACATTTTCCTTAAACCCTTATCTCAAAAAGCTCATCGGAGCTCCGGTGACCCTCCGGCAAAGCTGCCGGAAAACAGTCTTAAAACACAAACCCACCTCAAATTCAGCAAAAAAGAAGCTAAAACCCACAAATTTGACCAAAAAGAGTCATAAAGATTGAATCTTGAAGCAAATTAAGACAATGCAAGTGAAAAAGATGAGTTTTTTGAAAGTGGGTCAGAATGGTATTGGAAAACTTGTGAATGTATTTATGAAAGAGGCTCTTGAAAGCAAAAAAAAATACACCAAGATCTAAAAAAGGGTGTGTGAATTAAATAGTGTGATGTATGTATGTATTTGTGCATCTACTACTTCTAACTACAGTTTGTTGGAAAGGAAGAAATTATTTAATGTTATGTGGGTTCATTGTGGTTTATTAAATAAATAAATGAGCTAAATAATTTAATAAATAAAAGGTGATTTGGAGACAAATTTATAAAAAGTGATAAAGGGAAGCTTCTCTTAGATTGTTATGTTGTAAGAATGTCTTTTTCCTTTTTTTAGTTTTTTTTTTTTTGCCAAAATTTTATTAACACGAGCTACAAGCTGTAGCCATACAAACAAGGATACAAGAAGGAAATAAGGTGAGAGAAAATACAAAGGCCGACCGAAAACGTTAGGAACATGAAAACAGTTCGTAAGGCCTAGCAATCAATCACTCCGATTAGCAAGTTTTGAAGAAGAGCGAGCTGATATTGAAGTCTTAGTAATCTTTCGAATAAACGGGAAAATATCACCATCCTTTATGCTTGCAGTCGAATCTTCCGTGGCATTAACCAGTATATTACGTCATTTTCAAATAGCCTAATGAGTGCAATGAAAAACTCCCTTTGTAGTCTTATTACTGTTTGAACATTCAAGATTGCAAAACTTACCCAACACAATATCACTGATAAAGAAAGAAGAGAAGACAAAGTGTTGAGGCAAATTCCACCAACTTTAAATTTTTCTCTAAACTAGAGCACCACGCACTGATCAATATCTTCTTCATCCCTCTCACAAAAAGGGCATAAACGAGATGACATGTCAACTCTTATAGTAGCCAAATTGGCGTGAGTGGCATTAGCCAAATTAGTCAAATTTTTACTTGAGAGTCTGTTAGTTTAATTTCTCCGTCACATATACTCCGTAAGACGCAGTCGGTTCATGATTATTTGAAAAATAAAACTTTATCCAAATTATCTTTGAAGTTTTGGGTAATCAGACACGGTAAACTATTCGACAAGAATTAGAAAGCTTGTTAAATCATTAGTCATCCACATTAATGAATTAAATTGCTTAAAAACAAAGATTAGTATATCGATACTTTAAGATTTTGATTTTGAGATGATATTTATTTGGTAGATAAGTATATATAAAAAATTGTAAATGTATACAATGAGAAAAAGGGTTGAATGAAACAAGAAATGTACTCACTAACAGTATTATGTTATCGAGTTTTTTAGTAAGGAAAAGCAAAATAAAATAAATTTTGAGAAAAAATAATTTATTTTAAAATCAATAAATCATAATTTTTTCAGTCATTTTTTTTCTTTTTCTTCGTAAGTGATACAGTTTTTTTTCTATTTTTTTTCATTTTCTTGCTAAAATGATACTCGATAACACGATATAAAGTTTGTTTTTGCTCACGGTTTATAAATGTTTTTAAAATCTAAGCGACCATAGTGAATGTATCAATGGTTAAAGTACATAGGGCCGAACCGAAGAGATTTTTGGGTGTTTGTGAACCATATTGGACTTTTCTTTTGCACTACAAAATTGTATCAATTATTTTGATTTTTGTAAAATGAGCTTTGTTTAAAAACATTTTTTACATGTCTCTTGTCAGTTGTCACTTTAATCAAATGTACCTGATAACAAGCAAGATTACCCGCGAGTACCCGAGCCCGTAAATAGTTAAAAATGAGAGTACGTCCCGTAAATTTTTTTTTCTTATTTTTGGTCAAAGAAGGGGAGGGGGATTATAAAGTTTTTTTTTTTTGGGCCGATGAACAATAACCGAGCCTAGTGGGTAGTTAAAAATGAGAGTACGTCCCGTAAATTTTTTCTTTCTTATTTTTGGCCAAAGAAGGGGAGAAGGATTATAAAGTTTGTTTTTTTTTTTTGGCCGATGAACAGTAACCGAGCCTAGTGGGCCGGGTACTGTTCATTTTACTGTAGCACCTATTCCAAAACGACGTAGTATCACTTTTGAAAAAAAAATTATTTCTTATTTTTGGCCAAAGAAGGCGAGGGGGATTATAAAGTTTTTTTTTTTTTTTGGCCGATGAACAGTAACCGAGCCCAGTGGGCCGGGTACTGTTCATGTAAAAAGCCGTAAATAGTTAAAAATGAGAGTACGTCCCGTAAAATTTTTTTCTTATTTTTGGCTAAAGAAGAGGAGGGAGATTATAAATTTTTTTTGGCCGATGAACAGTAACCGAGCCCAGTGGGCCGGGTACTGTTCATTTTACTGTAGCACTATAGTCCAAAACGACATAGCATGACTTTTGAAATGTGTATTAGCATAATAGTTTATCATAAATACATTACTGAGAGGTATATCCATATATAAAGCTAGTCGTAAAAGGTCGACCATTAGGTTGGTCGTTCCAAGACGCTTCCATCCCATTACCAGTTTACCATCGAACACGTTCTCCTTAAAAAAAAAAAGATTTTTGTAAAGTATGTTTTTTTTATTGACCACGATCGTTTTATTATAAGCATTTGATCATGCCGTTGTGAGGTCACCATTACTAAGTGTGAGATATATTAATCATTGAGAGTTTATGAATTAAAAGTCAATTATGCTGGCTGAAATTGGCTTTGATCAACAGATTATTAATTTTGTTCAATTCAATATGACAATATGAGAAGGATTTAATTTTATTAAATTTGCATTGAATATTACGTAGAATATTTGAGGTGGGCATCTTATTGAACGACCACACAATTTAAAGATGGAGAAAAGTCAAAAACGCTCAAGTAATTGTTTTATTTCTTTTATTTTCTCTTTTAAAAAGTTGCATTATATCAACTTGTCATGAGTATTAAATACACATCTGAAAAAACAAGTATTCCTGTAAACACGAAAAGGGATATTAATGAGTTTAATCGTTTTTTAAATAAATCTTTCTGACCACACAACGAACTATACTCCGTATTTAGTTTGGGCAATAAATACTTTCCAAAAATAGTTGCAATACGTTAAGATCGAATATTTACTTTGGAGTAGTATTCTCCATACTTATATCACATGGAGAGCAAGTAAGCTTAAATTTTAGAATATATTTAAAATAAAATGTTAAAGTGCATTTACGTTTTGTAATTATTTTTTCTGCAATCTTATCATGCAGTCTTTACTGATGAAAAACTTATTATGCATAACCTATGGTCTTATTATGCATATTAAGTTTTTCATCGATACAAACTACTCGTACATAATAAGATTAAAAAAAAGATACATGAATCATAAATGGACTTTATCCTAAAATAAACCCTAAAAACCATACCTAAAACTAAAAGGTACTCCCTTCGTCTTTAAATAAGTGTTCACTATTGACTTTTTAAACTTTTTTTCATCAACTTTGACTTTAAATTATTTTCTTTGTGTTATATAATACTTAATAAAAATTATATCAATGAAAATATATTTAAAACTCAATCCATTCATATATTTTGCATCAAGTATTATATAACACAACAAGAAATAGTTAATGTCAAAGTTGCTAAAAAATGACTTCAAAAATCAAAAGTGGACACTTATTTATAGACGGAAGGAGTAGATAATTGTATTGCTTTGTTTAAAAGCAACCAAATCATATATTTTTAAATTAAAAATTTTAATTTTTAATGTTAACATAATCAAAACTTAACCATTTAAAAATCATAACTAAGCATGTATTATTTGAGTATGTATTTTTTTGTATGTGTTTAGGGCCCTCAATTCAACAAATGGTAACCAACAATGCATTATTTCGCTCTTTACCTCACCCAAAGTTCCAAGTCTAATCAATATAATCCAAAAGCAGTTCCATATCACCTTTTTCTTGCAATTAAATATTACCAATATGATCCCCGCACCATAATCAAGTACTACAATATTACACATGGTGTAACTTTTATTTTACAAAGAGTTAAACATTGGGTTCTACTATTGGTACTCTCTGGCCCGCTAAAAAGTACCAAAAAGGTACAAAGATTCTTTTTGTACCCCCTTTTTACAGTGCTGTGTAGTTTTTTATCAGTTTCTGTTCCGTAATTTTTAACAGTTTCATACTTTTGACCTGTTAAACTTTATATTTTTCGTTTCGTTTTTTCCGTGTCACAGTTTATAACATATATAAAATTATAAAAAAAAAAATGGAGGGTACAAATGTTTTTTTGGAGGGTATTTATATCATGAGCCTAAAATTTATCGACACTGCAATAAATTAATGCAAAAAATTATTTCTGGGAAATGGATTTCTTTGGGGGGACTGATGAACAAGTTTAAGTAACTATTTTTGGTGCAACAATTAAATGTACGCATTATGAAAAGTAAAATAATATCTAGTAATATTTGTGACCGTTAATTACATGTGCAATGTCTTAATAATTTGAGGTAGTATCGATTGTTGGGACACCATAATGACAGGTTTAATAGTAACCATTAATGTTTTTTGCTTTGAATACTATCGTTAGGAAAAAAGGCTAAGAAAGTTAAATTTTGTTACAGCAGAGTATTTTAATGTAGAGGAATGCTACATCCACATACATTTTACATTAAAAAAAATTTACACCATGATGTGTATGCTAGTTTGTGAATGCAAATAAAACAAAATGTTCAAAAGTTAGAGAGAGAATATCATGTATTTAATTATAACCAATCATAGAGTGAATTTTTATGTAAAATGTATGTGGTGTAGTATCCCTCTTTAATGTATGCCAAAAATACATGTTTTGATAAAGTGTGGTGAATTTATTGCAGTTTCGTAACAAGATCAAATAAATTTTAATGAGTGTATTGGTGAGTAAAGTGTGATTGTAAATTAGATAATTACTATATGTCCATGTTGTTTGCTTTATGCAAAAAAAAAACAATATCTAAGTGCAAAATGTTGTATGTCAAAAAATAATTGGCATTCTTAAAATTACCTACAACTGTTATTAGTTATGCATTAGTGATTGCTTGAGAAATTTATATGCTCCTTATAATAATCACAATTTCATGACCGATCACCAACAAGTAACGACACTCATTACGATAATTTTTATTTACGAAATGCAGTGATTGCTCAAAAAATGCAACTGAAGAATGACGTATAATATATCAGACATATAAATAGTTTTTATATCAGCAATTTTGACAAAATGGATACAAAAAATACACACCAATCCTCCTGTCTAGTTCAATTTCCAAACGTTGCTTTATTTTTGATTATTCCAAACCCAATATAAGCTCTTACGAGTTAGCCTTTGATTTGAAGCTATACCGAGTTGATGTAGCCATCAACATTGTAATATTTGTATACTTCTTGTTGGTTATCTTCCCACCACCTCTCTGCCTCTCTTTCCCGAAAGAATTTCTTAATTCTTAAATGCAAAACAAAAAGCCATAAAATATTTCCAAGAAATTGTTTCTAACCAAGATTGATCCAAAGCCATGACCCAAAATGGCCTGATTTTATATAAGTCTTGTAATATTAAAAAAACAAATAAAATTTGAACCTGAATCGGACTCTCTTGATCCCTTTTCGACCGGTGGGCAACATAACAAAAGTGATATAGACACCTGGTCGATATTGTTCCATCCATTCTTGTATTTGCTTTACTTGTTCTGTAAGTGTAGATCTAACGACTAGTTCATCAGATGGGCTTGTGTTGACACCATGACTTGTGTGCAAAACTGGGACATGAGTGGCATTACCCGAATTATTAATGTCCCTGGCCTCAATATCATAAGTCCCGTGTGTTGAACTATACATCAACTGCCTAGCACATGTTGGGGTATCGACATGAGCTTTTGCTTGTTTTCGCATAAAAGCTCTTGGAGACATTGATTGTAGCTGCAAAAAAATCCAAACAATTACATCATATATAATCGTGAATTTGGAATAAGATTGTATTAAGAGCCTAATGCATAATGTGATCATTTATAACTTGTAGGTGTTTTTAGTTCGAAACTGTAACAATCTGGCCCTTAAATAATCAGTTTTAAAGCATTGTGTAATCACTAATCCATGTTTAATTTTGTTTGTTTAAAATTTCAAGTGTATGATTTTTGATGTATACGTGATAAATAAAGACTACCTTTGATGTCAAGGCCTTAATAGCATCCTTTGCTCCTTTACGTTTGATTATGTAGAGTGCTGGGGGTGGTGTCAGTTGGCTCAACACTTTGTTGGCATGCTTTTTGCTTGCTCGGGTTGTTAGATGAGGACTCTTCTTTACCATGCTTTCTAAAAGATGCAGGGGAAGAAACCTGTCCCCATCTCGGTACTCAATTCATCAACAAATAACTCGAGCCCGAAATCCCACGGTTTTTATCCCCTGTAACATCAGATGGGCTTGTGTTGACACCATGACTTGTGTGCAAAACCGAGACAGGAGTGGCATTACATGAATTATTAATGTCCCTGGCCTCAATATCACTAGTCCCGTGTGTTGATCTATACATCAACTGCTTAGCACATGTTGGGGTATTGACATGAGCTTTTGCTTGTTTTCGCATAAAAGCTCTTGGAGACATTGATTGTAGCTGCAAAAAAATCCAAACAATTACATCATATATAATCGTGAATTTGGAATAAGATTGTATTAATTGCCTAATGCATAATGTGATCATTTATAACTTGTAGGTGTTTTTAGTTCGAAACTGTAACAATCTGGCTCTTAAATAATCAGTTTTAAAGCATTGTCTAATCACTAATCCATGTTTAATTTTGTTTGTTTAAAATTTTAAATTTATGATTTTTGATATATACGTGATGAATATAGACTACCTTTGATGTCAAGGCCTTAATAGCATCCTTCGCTCCTTTACGTTTGATAGTTGGCTCAACACTTTGTTGGCATGCTTTTTGGTTGCTCGGGTTATTAGATGAGGACTCTTCTTTACCATGCTTTCTAAAAGATGCAGGGGAAGAAACCTGTCCCCATCTCGGTACTCGATTCATCAACAAAGAACTCGAGTCCAAAATCCCACGGTTTTTATCCCTTGTATCATCAGATGGGCTTATGTTGACACCATGACTTGTGTGCAAAACCGGGACAGGAGTGGCATTACATGAATTATTAATGTCTCTGGCCTCAATATCACAAGTCCTGTGTGTTGAACTATACATCAACTGCCTAGCACATGTTAGGGTATCGACATGAGCTTTTGCTTGTTTTCGCATAAAAGCGATTGGAGACATTGATTGTAGCTGCAAAAAAATCCAAACAATTACATCATATATAATCGTGAATTTGGAATAAGATTGTATTAAGTGCCTAATGCATAATGTGATCATTTATAACATGTAGGTGTTTTTAGTTTGAAACTAAAATAATCTGGCCCTTAAATAATCAGTTTTAAAGCATTGTGTAATCACTAATACATGTTTAATTTTTTTTGTTTAAAATTTCAAGTGTATGATTTTTGATGCATACGTGATAAATAAATACTACCTTTGATGTCAAGGCCTTAATAACATCCTTCGCTCCTTTACGTTTGACAGTTGGCTCAACACTTTGTTGGCATGCTTTTTGCTTGCTCGGGTTGTTAGATGAGGACTCTTCTATACCATACTTTCTAAAAGATACAGGGCAAGAAACATGTCCCCATCTCGGTACTCGATTCATCAACAAAGAACTCGAGCCCAAAATCCTACGGTTTTTATCCACTGTATCATCAGATGGGCTTGTGTTGACACCATGACTTGTGTGCAAAACCGGGACAGGAGTGGCATTACACGTATTATTAATGTCCCTGGCCTCAATATCACAAGTCTTGTGTGTTGAACTATACATCAACTGCCTAGTACATGTTGAGGTATCGACATGAGCTTTTGCTTGTTTTCGCATAAAATCTCTTGGAGACATTGATTGTAGCTGCAAAAAAATCCAAACAATTACATCATATATAATCATGAATTTGGAATAAGATTGTATTAAGGGCCTAATGTATAATGTGATAATTTATAACTTGTAGGTGTTTTTAGTTCGAAACTGTAACAATCTGGCCCTTAAATAATCAATTTTAAAGCATTGTCTAATCACTAATCCATGTTTAATTTTGTTTGTTTAAAATTTCAAAGTGGTATGATTTTTGAGGTAAGTACATGATAAATAAAGACTTACCTTTGATGTCAAGGCCTTAATTAGCATCCTTCGCTCCTTTATTTGACAGTTGGCTCCACACTTTGTTGCATGCATTTTGCTTGCTCGTTGTGATGATACTCTACTATAAACCATGCTTTCTAAAAGATGCAGGCAAGAAACCTGTCCCATCTGTTACATCGATTCCATCAACAAAGAACCTTGAGCCCGAAATCCACCACGGTTTTTATCCCTTATCATCAAAATGGCTTGGTGTTGACACCATGACTTGTGTGCAAAACCGGGACAAGAGTGGCATTACACGAATTATTAATGTCCCTGGCCTCAATATCACAAGTCCCGTGTGTTGAACTATACATCAACTGCCTAGCACATGTTGGGGTATCGACATGAGCTTTTGCTTGTTTTCGCATAAAAGCTCTTAGAGACATTGATTGTAGCTGCAAAAAAATCCAAACAATTACATCATATATAATCGTGAATTTGGAATAAGATTGTATTAAGAGCCTGTAACATTCTGTATTTAAGGTCACTGTTTACTCCGAGCTTTATTTCTATTTTCATTTCTAAGCAAAGTTATTAATTTTACGTTTACCCGATTTAGTAAGATTTTCCCGTTTTTAGCTTTGCGTAAGCCATAATTTGAAATCTATTCCATCTTCACATCGTAAGTGATTTAATATTCTCATAATATCCCTCGACGATTATAATTTTCATCATTTACATTTTCCATTGTATTTCGCGTTTACGAAAATTCTTGCTAAAACTCGCGTTTTTTACCTTAAATCCTTACCTTTTCTTAATTTAACTTCACACTACACTTTAATTAAACTTATAACTAAAAATAAAAAAAAATACATTTTACAAGACCCTAGGCCCTATGGCCAGTTTGAGGTAAACCACACTCAACCCATTCCCTTTTTCTATAAACCTAATTATACTCTTCATTTCCCCATTCATGCAAGAACCTTTCATTTCCCACCATTTCAAAAATTTTCTCTCTTCCTCTTTGACTCCATTGCTGCCGATTTTAGACACACCACCACCACCATCATACAAAATTTCTCATCTTATTTTTATCCGCTTAACAACATCCATAAGCCTCTTGCAAAGTTTGGTGTAATTTCTTGAAGATTTGAAGGTGTTTAGGGCTTGTTTTCTTAGGTTTTCTTGAGGGTTTTGATTGGGTTTTTGTTAGAAGATTATTATCATCATTAGAGGAAGGTTAGAAGCGTAGTAATCTTGGGTTTCTTTGGTTCAAATTCAACCAACACAAGAGAAGGGTGTTCTTGTTGATTCACTAGCCCTAATCTTCATTTTAGTAAGCCCTAATCTTTCTTTTGTTAATCTTATCTTTTTATTTCTTGTTTTCTTTAATTTTAATCCATGAAAATGGATGTTAAGTTCTGGATATATACATGTGATTATGTTCTTGAGGGTGTTTTAGATTAGTTATGGCATTGGGTTAGGTCTTAGATGAATTAAAATGATGTTTAAAAATGTTTTGAATTGAAATATTGGGACTGTTTTGAAAACAGTAGCAAAACGTATGATTATCTAAATTTTTTTGGCCTGGAGACTATGAGTAAATTACATGACTGGAAAGATTCATGACTTAGCCAATCATAGGGTAAGTTTGGATTCGCCCAACTCCTTAGGATGAGTGAGTTATGGCCAAAACAAGAAGATAGGTCAAATCTGGACATGTGTTTGGAATACGAGTTAAACTCCAAATTTTTGCCATAAAATAATAGATCTTTTTGATTGGGTCAGTAGTAGACATCATAAGGAAACCATATCCTTTGACCTCACCTTCATTGCTATCTTGGTTTGGGATTTATGGCCATTTTAGTAATGGGTAAATTTTTGCTAACTTTCTGTTTTGGACAACCAGGGGTAAAATGGTCTTTCACATAGTTACGAGACTTTGTAAATTATGAGACTTACCTTTCTGGAAACTAGACTCAAATATATTTCCAGGGGTGTAAGCCTCACATATAGAACATTTGTGAGCTAGGAGATATGAGTCCGTGAAGCCAAGTCAAATTCAGAAACTTAGTTTTTACGTCTAGTCTAAAAATTGTAAAACGTATAGTATACCATGATAAAATAAAAGTTAGAAACCGAAACTTGGTAGATGTTCATTTTCCTATAAGACCAGGTCACAAGTCAATTTGGGATTAAAAAGGATTTGGGGAAGTCCTAGTGAAATGCCATACTTATCTCGGAAACACAACTCATGAACACATGTTTAATTTTTACGTATTGTTATTTTCTACGTATTAAATTGCGTCACGTATTTTAGGAGGTGCCTAGGAGTACTTCTCGCTCATTCAAGACTTGATATACTTTTGATCTAATTGCTCTTACGGTGAGTTCATAGCCTCGCCTTTCAACTTTTAAACTGTATTCATAAAACCCCGCGAGGGAGATACATGCTTATTTTATAAACTGAGCACAAGAAACTTTATGGTATGCTGGACCCGAATATGAGATTAATTGCATAAGTAAGCGCTAGTACAAGTAAATAGATTTATTGGGTTTGACAGCCCTGTCCGGGGGTATGAATTGAATCCTTTCGAGCACCCAGTCAACGGGCAATTTGTATTTAGAAGTTAGGTATAAGGCAATAATACCTAGTTATGGGGCAACGTGATTTACATACAAGATATGTGTTAACGTCAAGGCTTCGGTGTCATGAAGCTTATTGCATAGAAACTTGATTAATTGGCTTGTCCATAAATTAACTCACACGATGAACAAAAACTGGTTCTCTTTTACTCTTACTAACTCTATGGATGCTCTCAACATTATTCGTTGACTTTTTAAGCAGGTTTATCTCAGAAAGCAAGGTGCAGGATGCTGGTGTACGCGGAGTCCTGCGCTAAAAGTTTTAAAGACTGTGATTTTTGTTCCATTTTATAAACTAATCACCATAATTTGGAAAAACGTAGGTTAAGAATTTGGTAACGTTTCTGTAGACCATGTTAATTACTCTGAAACTTCTTTAAATGGAACAATGTTTTTAAACGCCTCTTTTCGAGTTGTTTCTATATCTTTATGCAATTGTACTATGAATTAACACCCAATGTTGTATATTCCGCTGCGTGATAAATTGGGGGTGTTAAAGAGCCTAATGCATAATGTGATCATTTATAACTTATAGGTGTTTTTAGTTCGAAACTATAACAATCTGGCCCTTAAATAATTAGTTTTAAAGCATTGATATTCACTAATCCTTGTTTTAATTTTGTTGTTTAAAATTTCAAGTGTATGATTTTGATGTATACGTGAAAATAAAGACTACCTTTGATGTTAAAGGCCTTAATAGCATCCTTTTCGCGTCCTTATTACGTTTGACAGTTGGCTCAACACTTTTTTGGCAGGACTTTGTTTTGCTGCTCGAGTTGTTAGACTGAGCTCTTCTATACCATGCATTCTAAAAGATGCAGGGCAAAGAAAACCTGTCCCCAGCTCGTACTACTCGATGCATCAACAAAAGAACCTAAGAAGGGAAGAACAAGAAGTTTTGCTTTTAGGGTTTCACCAAAAGATATATCAAAACAATGAGCCTTGATTTGTTTATATAGGCCCAAATAATCTAGAGAATGACACGTGAAAAACAAAAATAATCAACAGCTGAAAACATATAACAAAGCTCTTTTGACATAAACATTAATGTTTTTCAACATCATCATTAATTTTTAGATTGATCAACAGTAATTATAGAAAGTCTTAACCGAAAATCATTAATGTTTAGAATTAAAGGAACTTTTTTGAAAAACATTAATCTTCAAACATAAAACCGAAAATATTTTTGACCTATTCTTCAAACATCCCTCTTTTTTGTTATAATCAGTTTAATGAGAAAACAAAAGTCCTTCAAGTTAGCTACGAAAATTGAAACTAACCCAAATCAATGTCAAACCTACTACTAGATTATAAATAACCAAACGCACACACTCAGTTATACTCACCTTTGTTCATCTTCATCTCTTCTCTAAATATCTATATACACCCCCAGGTAACTAAGTTCCTATAATGGCCGAAATAACTATATGACCTCAGATGTGTGACCTCATTGTTTGGAAAAACTAATCTTATAAGAGTCTGCAAAACTAATCTTGGCCTAAAGATTAGTTTTGCAAAACATCTGAGGTCACACAACTGAGTCATATAGATTATTTGGCCAAGATTTTCGTGTAAGAGTCTGTAAAAGAGTTTTTTTTTATAATCATTAATGATTTTCGAATAGGCTTTAAACATACAGGTCATATTAATCTCCATAGCAATATAGATTATTTGGTCCAAGATTAATAAAAGCATGGATCGTGGTATCGAAAGAGGCTTTAAAAAACAACATTTGCAGTAATACTCATAATCTCAACATTGGTTTATACATCCCCACAGTCTTTACTTAAAACTAGTCAAATGTTCCATGTGGGCAAAAACAAAACCTCGAATAATTGGTTAAACAAGGAACTAACGTCAAAGTACTATAATATAGAAAAGTTTGAACAACATTAATGATATTAAATTAAAACAAAAATAATCAACGGCTGAAAACATATAACAAAACCCTCCCATTAATTAACGAAAATCATTAAAGCATATACACTTAACCGAAAATCATTAATGATTATAAGTTATAGAAAGTTTGAACACATTAATGTTAATAAAAATAAAAACAAAACTCTTTTGGCAGACTCTTACACGTGAAAAGAAATAATAAAATTAATGAAAATCATTAATGCACACTCTTACACGAAAATCATTAATGATTATAAATATAGAAAAGTTTGAACAACATTAATGATATTAAATTAAAAAACAAAATTATTTTGACATAAAAATGTCTTCACCATCTCTTCAATTGAGTCAACAAGTTAATTACAGAAAGTCTTAGCCGAAAATCATTAATTGAGTCAACGAGTTAATCTAGAGAATGACACGTGGAAAACAAAAATAATCAACGGCTAAAAACATATAACAAAGCCCTCCCATTAATTAACGAAAATCAATAATGCATACACTCTTAACCGAAAATCATTAATGATTATAAATATAGGAAAGTTTGAACACATTAATGTTAATAAAATATAAAACAAAACTCTTTTGGCATAAACCTGTCTTCACCGTCTCATTAATTGAGTCAACGAAGTAATTAACAAAAAGTCCTAAAAACCGAAAAATCATGTAATGTTTTTCAAAATTATAGAAACTTTTTTGAAAAACATTAATCTTCAAACATAAAACCGAAAATATTTTTGACCTATTTTCTTCTAACATCCCTCTTTTTTGTTATAATCAGTTTTAATGATAAAATCCTTTCCAAAGTTATCTACTAAATTGAAACTAACTCAAATCAATGTCAAACCCTACTGTATTGATTATAAATACCAGGCGCACACACACACAATTATATTCACCTTTGTTCATCTTCATTTCTTCTTTAAATATCTATATACACCCCTGGTAAAGATTTGAATTTTTCAATTCATGGATGTTTGAATTTTATTGTTATTTTAGTTATATCATAAACATTAATGTTTTTCTCTCTCTTTGTTGTTAAAGAAATGGAGATTAATATACTCTAGTTTGTGTGTCCCTCGTTTGTTATGCTTGATGATGCCCTGGCACGTGGTTATCAGATTTGATATCTCACCCAAACAAGACCTAATAGAGATGTGGTGGCGCTGTAATACACAGTCAGCAAGATTAGATGGTAATCTGTTAGGTTAATTTGTGAAGTGTAGAACTAATTTAATATTAAGAGTTTTACAATATCATTTTGCAATGCAGGGTAATCGAGTGCAAGCCACAGTTAGGAACCAAGATATCAAGAAGTTCCAACCAATACTGGATGAAGGAGCATGTTACGAATCATAACTTTTGGTGGTCGATGAAAATGGCGAAAAAACATTCCATTGTTCACCATCGTTACAAACTTAGTTTTCTTTAAGACCACGGCTCACAAGGGTGGAATTTTTTTACAGCACCCACGGCTTTAGGTTGAGCTTTTTGTGCTTTTCACATCAAGAAAAATCTCTGAGGAGAACTTTGTGTGTGAGTTTTTTTAAGATTTTTACTTGAGTTACTTTGTGTATTATCTTTTAATTTAAATAATTTTATTACTACATACAGATTCATTGGGAACGATTGTTTCTATTGCTTGCTGACGCTATTCCTTTCAACTTTGCGGGGTTGACATCAATAAGGAGGAGTGTCATTCTTGAGGATTATGCTGTAAGATTTATAAAAAAAATTTTTAAAAAAATTTTGAAGTGTCATAGCCTTTTGAAGTGCCATAGCCTTTCTGTATATACCGTGTAATATTTTCTTTTTGTGGCATTTTTTTGTTTTCTTTTGTTTCTATACCGGCTGAACATACATGTCTTTTTGTTATACATAATAAACTAACAACGCCACGCAAGGTTATATCCAAACATTGCTGACAGTGGATTGGAAACCAATTATGGTATAGAAAAGGCTGCAACTCGTCAAAACGTCTACCCAAATGAAACCCCTCACATGAAATTCCCTAGTAACGTGATACGTCATAGTTTAAATGATAAGATTTTATCTTTTTAAGTTTCTTCAAAAGATAGTAGATGATAAATTTATGTAAATATATAACATAATTATTTATAGTGTTTCGATCGAAAACGAATGAAACAACACTTGTCGGGCCTTTAAATAAAAATCTGAGTCTTATAATATTTAAATATATTTTTATAATTAATATAAAAATATTACATTTTATACCTTTAAGAATTCAAAAACGATAATATATACCCTTTGTATATATTAATTTACAAATTTGACCCTTTATATATAATTTTTAAACATTTAAACCTTTAACTTTAAAATATGGAAAAACAGGCCCTTGTGGTTTAACTTTAGGTAACTATAAGTTTTGGCCCTCTAGGATTATAAGTTTCAAGAATTTACAATATATACCCCCTTGCATGAAATGATTTGCATTTTAAGTCTGAAAATGTAGCACCTCGGAAAAATGTAGAACTCCTTTTCATTTTATATAAGAGTATGTACCGCAAGCAGTTGCAAATTTGCCTTTACTTTCCAATAAAAAGTTATCCTTCAAGCGACATACAATATTTTACGCTATCGAGAGTTATAATAGCGCGTATAAATCGTCATTTTGTTTACGGATCAAGAAATCATATCTTTCACGCTTTGCGAAACAAAGTCGCACGACTATATTATTTTGTGAACCCGTTCATACTTCAATAAATAAAACTATAAATGGACCAATATTCAAATATTACTAAATAAACAATATATCTTGACGTTTCATTACCTCAAAACTCTAATATACAAATGCATATCTAGGTCAATCATAGAAAAATTCAAAATAAGCAAACCAACACTATCATTACATTTCTTACATCCGGTGTCCTACACCTTTCGAAATCATTCACATGCTACGTCTTGTTTCAAATTTCAATTCTACAATGGCATCTATTCCCTAACAGTATTAGAAAAGAACTATTATAATGAATAGTATCATATATCAATAGTATATGTAAATAATGTCATTCACATGCATAGCCTAAGGAAACTAGTGAACACTTTGCATATAAATAAGGAACCATGCACGAACTCTTTTAAGCACAACTAAAATTGAAAACAAGAAGTAAGCAATACGGTTTGAGTTTAGGGTTTTCGTTGGATTCAAGAGTCTAGAGGCGCCGAGTTTAAAAGGGTAGTAACCAAGGGTGGTTCGAGCCTCTCATCATCATCACCTTTCCTCGTTGTCTAGCAAACTTGGACCTCGGTAAGTCGCCCTTGTACGCTTAACGTCTAACTTTATTATGTTGCTCACATTGTAGTCTAACAAAAGACACAAATGAAACACGTCTAGCCTGGCGAGCTAGACGAGAACCTGGGCTATGCATGGAAAGTGTGCGACGCATGGGGTACGACCCATGCATACTCTTTGAGTACGTACGCATGCCAAGCTTCTCGTCGACCATGCCGAAATATATGTGCAGAGGAGCAAACTAGAATAAAAACCATCGTTCAAGAAACAAATGAACACAACACAAGAAGTTTATAAAAGATCCTTAACCCGTATATGAGTTCCAAATGTGACTCACATAGGGACGTATAGGTTACTAGGTTATACCAAATTGGCATTGAACCATATGTTGTGACCTTGGTATGTCACCTTGGACTTAGTCAGTTGACATGTGACGAACCACAGCGAGCCATTGGCCCACTGATGGAACGCCACCGCCCTAAAGAACCCGAGCAAAGTGTGCTCGTTGGTTCATACCGAGGCCTTGTAATATTTGACACTGATTAGCATCACTAGACCCATTAAAATGCATGCAAACACGACATAAAAGGCTACTGCCAGTCACAGCAGTTAAGCCTGCAAAGACGAGTAAATCGCCCTTGTGTCACGATATTATAAGACCTCGTAGCTAAATATCTAAGTCGGGATCCATGGGGGGGGGGGGTTAATAGGAGAACTAGTTATACATGTTCGGAGTGTATATTAGAAGAGGAAAAGAGACCTCACAACAGTGGTACTAACTCCACTGTGGGCTCAACAGGAAAACAGGAAAAGAGAAAGGGAGTAGGCCATGGAATTTTTGTAATGTATAGAAAACAATACATGTGATGTTTTTTTTAAACGTGGAAGTAAGGATTATTAAAACTCATACTATTTCGAGTTCATTGGGTCATCTCAGCCGAACCCAAATAGGTTGGTAAAATAATTGACGAACCATAAGAATTTCGAATGGTAGAAGAATATGACTGACATTTTTCAATGACGTAAACTTAGTAGCAACAAAAATGAGTTTTATCGAGTAAACGAATCTAATATGGTTCATATAAATTATTTGACACTACAAATATTTTTAAAACTCATTCGGACTTAAAACGTAGATGTCAAGGGCTGTAAAGCATAGAAACAAAAATGTAAAAATGTTAAATATTCAATAAATTCTATTCTAAAGAATTAAGGGACTACATGTGATGATATGGAGACTTAGGGTATAGCGTAAATATCGTATGAACTTTACAACTGAATTAACAGTTCGAACGAACCACGATAAAAAAAAATTGATAATTATAGGATAAATTGTCATCGTACGGTGTAAATAGTATATAAACTTAGTAACTAACAAATGAATTATCCTATATATTCTGAGATAGAAAACTTTAACATAGTACGACACTACTAAGTATTAATTCCTGTTATTACTTGTTGTCGAAAAGTCATCCATAGAGCCGAAATGTTTAAATAACATTTTGAAAACATAAAACGTTACCTCATAAACGACCATGCCTTTTGACCATTTGCATAATTTATTTAGTACATTAAGATTTAGAATGTAAACTCAGGTTTGTTGTAATTACATAGGTATTTGACTGAGTCACCATTTGACGTGCCTTAATCCATTACCCATCTCTGACGATTACATGTCAAGGTGAGTTTTCATAGCCCCTAACTCTATCTACTGTTTTAGAATCATTTCTTTGGGGTGAGAACATTGCCTTATTTCAAACGTGTGAAGACAAGTACATACTCTTACTAATTGGTCTAAGTCCCTATTTAACCCAAGTTGCTATCTGCCCAATTTATCATGAACCATTAATTACTTGTAAGCGCGAATGTTATAGATAGATCTATCAGGATTGACGTCTCTGTTTGTCTTGGACTGACATTAGACAAGCAAACACAGTTTCATTTGAGTCAGATCACGGGTGTCCCGGGTTAGACACCTGCAAGGGCATTCATTCATTGTTGGTATATGTTAACGCTTCGGTATCATGAGCTTAGAAAATAGTAAATGCATTGATAGACTTTGTAGCTTTATATTGTCATATGTGGATGAAATCTTTGATTCAGAAATACTACATTTTCATGGCTTAAACAAACTATGAATTTCTCACCAACTTTTATGTTGACACTTTAGCAATGTTTTGTCTCAGGTATTAAGAACGAAGATGCTATATGAAGGCTCATGCATTGCAGTCATTTCCCTTTATTGTGAAGATCACTTGTACTATTTAAAAACAGCGTATCGTTTTGTCCTTTTATGCTTTCGCTGAATGTCTAAACAATTTATATTTTTTCCTACTTCAAGTGATAAATTTTCATTAACGGCCACCATTAGAGTCCATTCTGTATTGCTTAGAAGCACGATAGTCAAAAAGTCACATCGCCTCTGTTGCCATTATACTCTTATATTTGGGGGTGTGACAGAAAATCTAAATTTGGTATTTTTGAAATCCGATTTTGTTTGGCAACCTTTAGCTTATCATAATAAGCTAAAATACATTGGTTTAACAAGCTTAAAGCTTATGAAATGAGCTTATTAGCTTGATTATTCAAAATGGATGCGTTTGGTTTAGGAAAACCAAACGTGATGCTTAGGGTTTCAAAAGCTTATTCCATGTGATCATGAAAGATGCACAAGAGTTTCTTTGGATCAAAGCAAGCTTATGCTAGCTTATGAAAAGGGTTCAAATGGATTAGGGTATCAAATGGGTCGATTAGGGTTCAAATAGGTTTTAGGAGTTTCTAAAATAGGTTTAGCTTGTACAAATGGTTTTAAATAAAGTTTATAAAAAATCTAAAATATGGTCAAGATTTTATTGAACAAGATGAAGACTTACTAGAACTTGAAAATGGGTCAACATGGTGAAATATAACCCAAATAAAAAAAAACTTGGAGATGAATCAAGAACCTATCTTTCTTAATCCTTGGCTTCTTTCTTGGCTTAAACCCTTTCCTTTCCTTCCTTGGCTCGAACTAGATCAAGAACAAGTGAAACTTTTTGATAATTTTGTGTGTTGTGAAAGAGTGGTGTTGTTTCGGCTATAATAAGGCTCGAATAGTGTGCCCAAGTTGTGTAACACACCCAAAAACAGGTAGTCTAACACAGCGTAAAAAAAACGGTAACAATGGGGTGCTACGTCAAAGTAACAACATCAAGATATAGGCAACGACCATAAATGGACGTTAAGACAAGATTTCATTCAAGCATAAGCAAAAAACAGGTTTTATACATTAGGTCCCATATGTTTTAAAAGAGTAATAAACATTTCAAGTACATATTTAATCAAACAAAAGCTTCATAATACCCAAAAGATGACTTAAGTTTTTTAAAGATAATAAAAGTTGCATTGAATATAGATAAAACACAGAATCCGTCTCATTGGATCCGCCACGGCCCCCTCCCAATCTTCATACCCATGAGCTGAACGATTACTTGCTAAAAGTCAACACAAAGGTTGAGTGAAATCATAAGTTTATCAGTAAAAAGGGTGGACCACAAGAACAAAGTAATAGTAGACTCTGAAACACATTTAGTAGTCCAAAACATTTATTATTGCACTAAGCTCATGACCTCGAAGCTTAACTAGAGTTTGTGCCCCAATCAATATAGGATGCTTGCCAACAACATAACACTCTCAATATTAAATGCTCCTTGATCAACAAGTGACCCAAGGAAAGTGGGGATTGTCAGTCCCGATAGATACTATCCACAACACTCTCGCTTAACTACAATAGCAATTAACGGTTTTCATGAAAATAGGGACTTCACGACAAGAAGGTAACTTGCAATAATATTGCAGGCATAATCTGATAGCATAACACCTTTGAAAACACTTAGAAAAGACACATTGTGTTCTATAGTAAAAACAAGCAATGTAATTACACCCGTAGATTTTGTAAAACATCACGTAGAAAAAGGGGCTATGACCTCACCTCGAAGAATTAATCAACAAGTATTCACAAATTTTAAAGAAAATGCGTCACGAAGGAATCCGAAGGCAACCTAATCCAATATAGGTCGTATAAGTACTAAACACTTTGATTATTTATAGGACGTATAGCTCATCATACTATCGTTCGGGCTATCATAATTAAGAGGTCATGTAGTGACGAATGAGGAGCTAAGCACTTTAAATATCGTAAATCCAACAACTCCGTCGATACGCCACCGGCCGAAGAGGCCTCATTTATGAAACTCCCAAGGAATATAGTACTTTTGATTACTAATACCACATATAATTCTATATACTACACACCATCTCATCGTTTTAGTGAAATCAATATGTTAGAAAGTTAAAACGTTTTGTAAGTATAACTTTAGTAAAACTAGCGTAACTTTTCTCGTTTTAAGTCCGTTCTTTCGTTTCTTACTCGCTCCCTTCGTATTAAGACAGTTATCAAATATAATATTGTCAAAATCTGAGTTTTTCGGATGAATAGTGATTTTTACTATTCATAACAGTTATAATATTTATTTTATAGATTAGTTTATCGTAAATCTCGTAAATGTAAGTAACTTATTCGTTTAACTCCGTTGTTAAAGCGATTCTTACCGAGCATGTCCTTCGTAATTAAAAAGTTTTAGATCGATTTATTGATTTTTAAAAGTATAATTTTCTGTGGTGAATAGTGACTTTTTATAAAAATAGTTTTATAAAATATATAATTAACGTAACCTTGGAAATCGTCGTTATCTTTTTCTTTATAAATTGGTTTTTTTGAGTATTTACATGCCCACGATCCTTGGGACATGTAGTATCTTATAAAATCATAAAATAGAGGTGTAAATTTTTGAATTCAAACAGCCCCTAAATGGGTTTTTCTCAAAATGTGTTTAAAAGTCATTTTTATAACTTTTTAGCTGAACCACATTGTTACAAGCCCATTACAACCCTTATTAACATATGTCTTACATACTAAGGGTTCCTAGTCCATGATATATTCAACCACATAACACATGAATAAGTGTACAAAATTATAATCACACTAAAATGTTTTACATGTTTAAAACATCCTAATGGTGATTTCCCACATAAGAACTTATATACACATAAAATGATAAATGTAAAGACATAAAGGGTTTTAGTAATCCTTATGGTGATTTAATATGATAACCAACACAATCTAAACCCATTGTTTAGATTATAACCCAAGCTTGCAAGATCTTGAAACACATAAACACTAATTCTTCTTCCATTTTTCTTGCTTAACCCTTGTAAAGACTTAATCAGCCTCAAATCTTCTTAGACATCTTAGATATGTTTGTAAGGAATGTATGTAAAGTGTTTAATAAAATTTTGTATGGATTTGGTTGGTCTTAAGTGTTTTTGTGAGCTAGAGAGGAGGGGGAAGAGAAGATTTTGTGTGTTTTACCCACCTTGAAAATGATATGTGTGAGTTTACTTTTCTAGTTTAAGGCAATTATAAAACCCTAAGACTTATTCAAGGGACATGTAGAGGATTTTTAGGGAAAGTATGGTCATTAGTATGGAAGCCTTACAAGTAAACATGTATGTCTTGGTAAAAACAATGGGAGGTATGGCTAGGTTTAATGGCAAGTGATGTACAAAAGACCAAGTTGAGATTTTTGTGATATTTCTTGATGTGTAAACACCAAATCCGGTTTATACATGCATAAGTGTAAGATATTTTTGTGTATTTAGGTATTGGGGTATAAATGTGGGTATTTGTTGAAGCGTAGAAAAGTTTTGGTGCTTCCGAGAATGCCTAAATGTATTAAATTGCGAAACGTAAACGTTTTACGCAACTAATAAAAATAAAATATAAAAGTTGATTATTACTTTTATGTTTTGGGTTAGAGCCGTATCACAACTGACGAGCCACAAGATTACAATAACTAAAATGTTGCTGAAGGGTTTACGGTGTAACACAAAACCAATAATTTACATCGCCTAAATTGCCACGTGCATGGTTACGACTAACCAAACAAATCAGTTACCCATAAACCTGCACGTGGAGATTTATTATCTTATTATGGTTATGGCGTAACCAAAACGAACGCAGTTACGCCATAAGCCATTTTCCTATATTTTGGAATGTCCTACATCGGCAAGGTTACGCGTAACCTCCACGAATCAGTGACGCCGTAAACGATCCTAGAAACCTATAAATAGGGCCAAAATCTAGCCTTCATAATCATCCTTCTCGCTTCCTACTGAGGCAACCGACTGAGACACCTAATTTTTTTTCAGCACTCTCTAGCCTTCAAAAGAATGGAAGAATCTGGTCCTGATCATCATCATCATACTAGTTTGGTTCGATTATCATGTTTTCATTACTTTCATTAATTGACGATGATATTGATTGTATGAATACAATTTTTAGCTAAGCTTATCTTATTAATTATCCTTATGATTCATATATTTCTTGTTAATTATGGTTATCTATTTGGTTATATTACTTTGACCATGAGAATGCCAAATATGATGCTCACTTACCATGATCTGTAGGACAAAATTCGTTATATACCATTATGCTTGGGATTCGCGAAGGTAGTGAGGGATTAGATGACGTCCATCCGATCCTTGTTTTCTTATATAGTAGAATAAAGTGAATCATTTTAGTTAATTAAAAAGTAATTAGGACCGCATCTCCTTCTCTTCAATCATACTTAGTTCATTTCTTTTAAGTTTTCGTTCTTTTTTATTCTACCACTCACTACTAGAACTGCTTTTAACGTGACAACCAATTTAAACTCAAATTTTTAACCGCCCTTGAGCTCTTGGGATGACCTCGGATTTACTAAAACTACACTACTCACGATCGGGTTCTCTGCCCGTTAGTGCGTTTGTAAGGTGAAACGAGTTTTATAAATTTCAAACTTGGTAAATAATTATTTAAAAGAAAATATGCATCAAGTTTTTGGCGCCATTGTTGGGGAGCTAAATAGGTTTTAAATTTGAGTTTTGTATATATTTCAATTTCTTATTATTTATTTTTCTTATAAAAGCACAATCTACTCATATCTTGTGTTTAAATTTTAGGAATCATGGAAATAGAACCCGAATAGAGAAATGACGCTTAACGGGTACTTAGATTATGAAGCTGAGAAAGAAAGGAGATTATGGGATAACGTTCGATCCAAAAGAAGTCCAACTAATTATGATGAGGCGAATGTTGACTCTTTTCACCAGAATAAGAGTAAGACTTTTAGCTATCCATATTCTCATAGCTTAACTCCTCTACACCCTTGTTTCCTACCTGTTCAACCCTATCCCAAGAATTATTTCTTATATACCAATGTGAGCAACAATATGGACATTGATAATATGACTATAGCAGAATATAATCTATACGTTGCTAAACAAAGCCTAGATAAGAATCCACTAAATAATCACTCATATGGTTTCAAACCCTAATTTTTTGCTCAACCACCACACCCACCTAACACTCCTATGGATAAAAAGGATTTCGACTTTGATAAGATCTTGATTTAACTTATTTCAAAATAGAAGCTAAAAACATGAAGCGAATGGGGCAAGATAAACTTTAGGATAGTATTTGGGAACATGATAATGATTTGGAGGAGGATCAGGAGGATGATGGAGATGATAGGGATACTTTTGATATGTGAGATATTACGATTAAAGACGTAGAACGAATTAGGCAATTCCTTACACCTAACATTCCTAAACGAAAAGAAGATGTATACAAACATTGATCAGAAACTATTTGATGTCTCCCAAACACCTAGTTATAGTGCCACCATTAGCATTCACATAGTCAGTGGCGCTAACCCACACCCACTCTTAAAATCCTCATCCTCACCCACATCCTTAACCACTTTCTTCATATATTCTTGTGTAGACATTACAGCCTCATCCAAACCAAGTAGAATATCCCTTTGTTTAAGCAGCTTGGTTGCTTGAACAATACCCGCATGACCGGGTATTATCCTAACTGGATTTGGGGTTGAGGGAGAAGGTTCAACACTTGTGCTACTAGAGGGACGCAGAACGGGTGTTAAATGAATATCGGAATCATCTATATCAAGACAAAGTTCCCGTGGATCATTTTCGTTATTGAGATTGAAATCCATTTGAGATAGTTGGATAAGAAGTTGTGTGAGAAAATGAACAATGGTAAAGGGGTATTTATAACGGAAAAGTATCCGTTGGAATTTAAAATTTGAAAATACAATACATAATTTAAAATAACAATCCTAGATTATTATTCTGACTCATATTCTGAATCATATTTCACCCCAAATTCCAACATGAATTCCTCATCATCAGCTTGTTTTTGCCTAATTTTCTCCTTCCGTTCTTTTTCATCCCTTGCTTCCTCTTCTAATGTTTCTCTTAAGGCTTCTTCATCTAGACGTAGTTGATATAGCTCTTTCTCAGTAAGATATACATCACATATCTCATGGGTCTGTGATGACGAACCACCTATATGGGTTTGTGAGCGGTAGTTGTATTTTTCCAGTAGCCAAACTAACATAGCATTAATTTGTTTTTCTATTTTTGTCGCCGTTTTATACATAGAAAGATTCAGCTCGTAATCTTTATCAGATCATTCTTTTAAGAAATTGTCGATCAAAGCACGACTCTCTTGTAGAATGTCATTACATTTCTCGTATGATTTTCTAAGATCGTCTTTAGCTGTGCATGCATTTTCAAATTGCAAGGCTAAATTCAGAATTGCTTTCTGACGAACCATATCTTCGTCAATTAGTTTTTGAACCAAAGCTTCGACTTCATCCTCGGTATGTGAAAGCGAACAAGCCATTTAAAAAAGTTGATGAAAGTATATATAATTGTGTATAAAATAGTAAAATAAGTGGGTATTTATAGTGTTAAAGTGTTTAAATTTTAAAAGATAATTTTTTTATTTATTATAAATCAAGAAAAAACAGATTTTTTGTGACTTTTCTTTGCCTCGACAATGGTCGAGTGGAAGATGGATTTGTCAAAAAATCGTTGGCGACTGACACACCCACTATGAGAGCGCTCGACACCGACCGACGATCGACCTCCCATAGTGAGCAGCCTTATGTTACATGTTGGTTAGTTTTAATAGCAATTGATAAAAGTAATTTATTTTCCAAACATATTTCATCAATTAACTATTTTTATTCAAAAAACCCTTTGGTTGCTTTTAATGGTCACACCAGATCATGGTATAGCATTATAGACCGCGGGCAGAACCAAATCGGAAAACCGGAACAAATCGGACCGAACGTATTTCGGTCCGGTCTACGGTCAACTCGTTTCCTCATTTTCAGTCCTTGGTCCGGTCCGATCCGAATCGGTCTTACGCAAAACCGACTATATTGTCTTGTTGGCCCGGACCGACCGACGACCCGGACCAAACATTTCGGTTCGGTCCTCAGTCCGGATTTCTGGACGAAATCGATCTTCGGTCCGGTCCGGTCTTGGTCAGTCCTGTCCGGTTTTCGGACCGTGCTCAGCCCTACATCAAATCAACTTCCACCGCAGCGGCACATCAACTTTCTATTTTAATTTAACTCCCCCAACTTTTCTCATTTTTCACACTCAATGGTTACATCACCCATTACATTTTATTAAAATATTTACTTTTATACAAATATACCTCACAAATATCACAACCCAGATGATTAATAATATAAACATTAAACGAGACCCATTTTTGCACACAAACCAACAAGATGAGCAGCTCAACGTTGGTATTCGATTGTGCATGTTGTCACACGTGTGATTGGTATAATCCAATAGGGTTATTGGGGTCACACTCATGGTGTGACCTTACTTCTGACTAGGAAGGTTGACCTTATTAGTTAACCTTTCGTTTTAAAAAAAGATAGTAAGACTTTGCGATTTTTTCAAAAATCGCAAATTATAGCATGACTTTGCTAGTTCTACTGGTATAATGACTTTATGGATAAAATTTTGAGTATTTAATGAATTATATTTGTAAAATTAGTTAATTTTTTTTATCATTTTCTTTTTTTTTAACGGCGAAATTTTATTAACTAGCAAGGAGCTAGAACAGAGAAAACATTACAAAGAGATTAAATGAGGGTTTTTAAGCCAAGCCTCCCAAGATAAAGCCCATTTACATCTATTTTTACACCAAAGAAAAGACAACGACATAATATCATCAACGATCATCGACCGAGCAGGAGCCTTATCATCAAAAAGGAGACGATTCCGAAACACCCATATGGACCACCATGCCACATAAAAAACACCTTCCAAAAGCTTCTTATTGTTAGGAGTAAGCCTAATAGATGAGAACCACGTGTCCCAAGTAGAGAAAGAAGACCAAGTCTGCCAATCAAGATCCCACCATCTACAAATAAGCTTCTATTTTATATAAAAGTCCAAATACTTTTCCAACTTATGATATAATATTCGGTTCCACTTTCAGTTAATTCCGCCAAACATACTCGTATGGATTATATGATCACGAGTCTCGTTATAAATAGTTTCGAAAATATGGTTGTGGTCGCATGACGAGTCATTGTCATGTAATAAACCAGTTTACTATTGTTATCAAGTTTGATTAGTATTTCATTATACTATGATATGATTATGTTAAACATGATGAAATAGTAGTTATTATATTTCTGTTTTTTGATATTAGGTTGTGTTATTGTTATCAACAAGATTTGATGGTATACAAGCAAAAGAACCCGCGCGTTGCGGCGGGGCTAATTTTTAATATTTTCTTTTTTTGTATGATTCGGGGAAAAAAAATTTGCGTTGGGACAGGCTAATTTTTTCCCAAATATTTTCTTTTTTTGGGACGGTTCGATATCTTTTTATTTGGGCCGATGAATGTAAAAAAGTTGTGAACAATAAAAACTTGACATGTTTTTTTTGTTAATTTTTTACGGGATTTTTTTTGTAAGAAAATCGTAAATAGTTAAAAGTTGAGGGACCGTTTTGTATTTTTAATTTTACTTTTGGCCAGATTTCAGGCTAATTTTGGGCTATTTTTTTTTTTTTTACTTTGGGCCACATTTTATGTGAATTTTAGGCTAGTTTGTCGACAAATATGTATATTAGTAATAATTTTTTTTATATGGCTTATGTGTTGGGCCTCATGTTTAAAGTGTTGTTTTTTTTTGCTATATGAGTTTTTTTTAATATAATGGGTTGTACGTTTGTGACCATATCGATTATTTTAAAGTTATTAGGTATCGAAGATGTTTCCGCGGGTATTTTTTTTATCTGAATAAATCAAAACTTTTGTAATATTTTTTTTTCCTCCTGCTTTGTGCATACAAATTTAAAAAAAAAAAAAAAAAAAAACCAAAATCGGGCTGACCCAAAATAGGAGTCCGTTACTGTAGCAATGCGGCCCACTGTCAAAACGACAGTGGATTTGTCACTCCATGTGTAATATATTAATATGGGGTCTTCAAAAGAGGTGATAGGAGATGAAAGAAAAATGGGATGAGTTTGTCCCACATTGATGGATAGGCAAACTTGTGATATTTATAAGTAAGAATGTAGACGCTTTGTTGTATCTTCTTTAAAATGTTGCACAAAATGGGTGTGCATAAATATGCAACACAGATCAATCATACTCGATATCTTTCTTGCATGAACGTTCATGCTCATTTCTACCACATTATGAGTGAGTTTTTGTGCTTTATATTTTAATTTTCATAAGAGATTGTGATTTACATTTTTGTTTATGTTTTTATTTATAATTGTCTCATCTACAATGACGCACTGTTGATCTTCACGGAAGATAAGATTCAAACTCCATGTAAGTCGGCAAACCGATGTTTTTGACACCTTTTGGGTGAGTTTTTGTCATATGCTTCATCTTTACTTCTTTGAATATAGTAATATACATTATTGTACTATGGTTTTCTTAGTAAGTTTTCTCCTGTAAAATGAATAATTATCATGCAACACAGTCGTAACCTTAAATATTTGTGATGAATTATGGTGTTTGCTTGGGATAATTCGCCTTTTTATTTTCAAAGAAGACGTCCAAGTGAAATATATATATAATATAGAGATGTGTTAGATATAAGTTTCCCCCTTTTGAACTTCAACGAGGTTTTAAACCCGCGCGTTGCGGCGGAGCATTTATATACGCTAGTACTACAAGTATTAGAGATGTAATTTTTTAGCTACAAATACCCCATAAAATATATAGCTGAGATTTTATATTTACAATTTGCTCCATTGCTTCATTTACAGAAGGGATATAATGTACTAAACCAAAAAAACTAGAGCTAAAAGTGCGTTATAGTACGAAGTTTAGAGCTATAATTCTTAAAGTAATGAAATTACAAACCAACTGCAAAGTTTTCTTGCAAAAAATGTAATTCCAAGCATCAGGTACTGCATTGCAGCTGGTTCGTTGGCCAAGGTTACGAAGCTTTCCACCTTCAGTTGGCCGCAAGAAAAAAAACATACTTTTCGCTCGTTGACACATTAATCATTTCTCTTTGGTTGAGACGGAAAGAACAATTCACAAACACTTTCTTGTTATTAGTCTGAGCGCACACTTATTAGACCAATACCATAACTGCAATCAACATATGTAGAAGGCAAACAGTACATATGCCACACACCTCAAGCCTTCTGCTACATGAAAATATCTCCTGTCCCATTTCTTGTAATTTGAACCTTCTATATATAATCGACTTCAACATACTTTCGAACATAATCCATCTCTACAGGAGCTGAAAATTAAGCACACATATGTTTCAGCCTTAAGCAAGATTTCTTTCAATAAAATGCAAGATTAAAGAAGTGGCCAACATTCACGTTTAACATGGCATCCCCGTTGAGCAATACTAAACACCTCCTTATTGTCTCTAATGCATTAAAATTGTTTGTATTGTTTCTTAGCTTAGCTTATTTTACTTTGAATCTATCTCTAAAAAGGCTTATCTGAAAGGAAAGTTAAAGAGAAAAGAGTTACTAGTAGAGTGCGAAGCCGTTAAAGTCATGATATCTTTAGGAGGACATTTCTGCTGAGCTGACAATCGAGGCTAAATGGTCACATTTAGCACCTTTAGCTTCAGCCGCCATTAAGGTAGTTGCATATGTAACCGCTAAGTCAAATTTTATCATCTCCCCGTCCTTTCTATGTCCCAATGACTGGAAGTAGCAGCTGCAACAAAATCAACAATAACATCAACGATCTCAATGAGATGATTCCATTAATTCTTAATTGATTATACATTTTCAAAAAGCTTAACCTTAACTAAACACCACCACATCAATATTTTTTTTTAAATTACAATGTTATTTTAAACTTTACATTATCGATACAAGGATCCCGCGTATCTCATAGGAATTGTTGATTCCTTGTCAGATCGTAATAAAAGCGTAATACTACTTATCTTGCCAGTCACCATGATCAACATTTTTAGTGCCAATGTGATCGAGATATGCATGTTTTAAATGATGTACTGTATTAATTAGTTAGTGAAATAGATATTAAGTACGTTGTTTCAGTGATAAGGTTGTTCTAAACATGCATTCTTCTAAAGACCCATCTATTTCCTCATTGCGCATTAAATGTCTTTATGGATGTTCTTTTTGTGAAAGCTGAATAGTTATCGGAAACATAATCTCATCGTAATATGACTAACTGCAAATTTCAGTAGCCCCAAACACCCCTTAAAACTGCAACTTTGCAGCAGACATAAAAAAACCCATAAAACAACCTCAAACGTCACTTTAATTAGCGGTGCCCAAAGCTAAACTTTTGCAACATCCCCAATTACCCATTAAAGGGACAAAAACACACATTTAAAACAGAAATTTTGCAGCAACACAAACATCTGTTAAACTGGAAAATCCAAACACCCATCTTAAAGGAGCGAGTAGGACCCATGTATAAATAATGCAATCAATCACAACTTTTAAATTACCTGTGTAGACTCAAGTTTACTGCCCAAATCAGAGCACTCTTCGACACGCGTATTGAATAGAGTTTGCAGATCCTCAAATTGCTGCGAATGATGTGAAAGAGTAAAAACGCTCTGTCATTCGAACCCGAACCCTCTATCGCTTGCAGATATATGCCTAGTATAGTCTGCATACCGAAAAGAAAAATAAATTAAAGCCATTAGCCTACTGATTATTTTCATACGCTAATATAATGCCAAACAGCCCAAAAAAATTAATTTACATTCACATAAAACTCAACATTTTTATTAGACATTAATTCTTTGAAGTTTAGTTTAAGACCACGTAAATTGGAAAAATCTTGTTGCTAGAAAGCCGAGAGTACCTCAAAAATGATTTTTACATACCCATTAGACCGGAAATAATGGCAATACCCATCAATGCGATTGCTTAGGTTGTTGCTTAATAAGCATTTATAAGTCGCTTCAAAAAGAGCAAAGCAAAATTATATTTTCAATTTTTTGAAACCGAAACACACAAATCAATTATATATATATAACATAAACACAATCAAACCGTAATCTAAATTTACGATAAAAATAATCAAAATGTTAGCAAATTGATTTTTCCCAAAGAGTTAGCAAAATATTACATACGAACTCTTCCTCAAACGTCTTGATTTTATTTGAAAAATAGATTTATGTAGAATCACTTACACATGCAATTGAAGATTTGCCATTGTATGACTCGACAACCCATAACCAAAACCCCCTCCTTTCAACCCTTATTTCAGCACGCAAACATGCCCATTTTAGTCCCATTTAAGCACCTAAACCCACCAATTTCAGGTCCCATTTCAGGTCTCATTTCAACAGCGAAACCCACCTGCTGCAGACCCCATTTCAACAACCAAACACACACATTTCAGCTCCTATTTCTGCGGCCCAACCCACCCGTTTTGGCCACAAATTTAGCACCAAAACCCCTTCCTGTCATCCCCATTTCAGCACCCAAACATCCTCCTTTCATCCCGGTTTTAGCCCCTGATTCGTCGATAAACGACTAGTCGAGTAATATAATATATAGTAATCACGTCGGATAAAAATTACTTTAGGAAAAGTAATAATAGATCCTCCAGATGTCGTGTCCCAAAGAGAGGTGAATTTGAAATTCACGAAAATGTTCTAAATTTAATGCTTGAATATCTTTTAATTTTTGGTTTTTTGATTAAAACTAATATAAAATAATACTAAACTAGATTATACTAATTACCAAGCAAGCTAATAAGATGAAAAATATATGAAGAAAAATATGGTTGTCAAGTAAAAGTGAATAGATTCTTAAGTGTGAAATTTAGATCTTAATGATGAACTAATTTCCGTCTAATAAATCGATTCCTCAAAACGTTGGCTTAATATTGAAAACGACTTTTTATCGAGAAATTAATTACTAATTTAATGCCTACTTAATCTTACGGCTTTTGCCCGTTCGACTAAATAAAACATTAAACTAAACAATTTTTGCAAAATTATTAATCACTAATCACTTATTAAATTCCACACCTAATTCACTAAACACCAATTTACTTAACAATCATAAAAGAAAACTACTCACTACGCATAATGATCAAATAAGTAAATCTAAACATTTTATACTAAGTCTACACTAATGAATTGAAAAAGGATAGAAAATGGGACCGAATTGAAGAACCGCAAATACATGATAACCACCCGATTTAATAAGCTAAAGAAAATAATCAAATTCTTTCTGGCTTATTAAACCCTTAAGCTCCACGCCTCATGAGTTGACCGGTACCAAAAGCAACACAAAAACATACAAACTGTTATATAACAAACACTTTATAAGACAATTCCTACTTTCACTAAATCTAATTCTACTAAACAATAGGCCCAACATTGCTTATAACAAACCAAACCAAAGGCCCAATCGTGAGTACAGTTAACCAAACACAACCCAAAAGATAGTATAACATAAGCCCAATAGAGAATTCTACAAACTGAAACTAGGTCCAACAGAATAAACGCAACCCAAAGTTATCAAACGTAACCCAAACGAGAATTCTACTACAAACCAAACGAAAGCCCAATAGAATGGAATTATGAGTACCAGTTTTACCTAACATTCGATACTCTAATGAACTAATCTAATAAGCCAAACCTAATAAGCCAATAATTCAATAAGCTACCAAGGACTTATAAGCTAAAAACCATCAAATAAGCTAAATCAAAAGTTGTTTGAAAACTATAAGCTCAAATCTAATCGAATAAGCTATTCGCAACTTATTCAAGCGAGTAAATAAGCTTTGAGAGATGACAAGCTTTTAAAAATCAAAAGCGCTTAATCGACAAAATAAGCTAGATCAAAACCTATTCCTAAAGCTTATCACCGAAAACTTATTTAGAATTAAGAAAAAGTGAATCGAATAAGCTGTTGAGAAGCTTAATCGGTTTTATCCTTTATTCAAAATAAGCTGGAAATTAAGCTGCGAGAATAAGCTTATTAAAAAGCTAAGGTGCGAATAAGCTATTAAGAAAAGAGAAAAGTAGGAGTAGAAATAAGCCAAAACAATAAGCCACCAAAGATCATCTTCATTTCATAATAATAAGCCAAAAGGATTACAAAAGATCTAATAAGCTTGTAAGATTTTACAAAATAAACCTAAACTAAAATAAGTTAATCTAACCTACTCCTAAAAACTAATAAGCTATGTGTAAAATAAGTCCTAAATCTAACCACCCTCAAATAAGCATCATGCGTCCAAATTTATAACCCAAGTGGGATGGAGGGGTAAATTTGTCCTTTCAAGTCTTCGTCCAATCACAGCTCAAGATCGAGGGGTATAAGAGTCATTTTCGTCCTTAGCCAATCATTGGCTGATACCTTGTAACCGCCTCATTCTGCCAGCGCAATAAAACCCCGATCCACCAATCATGGAAGAGCACGTGTCATTCTTTATTGCTTTTAATAAACGCCATACTCAAACCCAAACACATTCCTCGTGCCTTCTGCAAATTGAATACAAAGAATAGGGCCACATGGAGGGATATAATAGGTCAAGAAAAAGAAAGTGGGATGTCACGTGCTAGTGT
Source organism: Tanacetum coccineum (assembly GCA_026074375.1). Taxonomy (NCBI): domain Eukaryota; kingdom Viridiplantae; phylum Streptophyta; class Magnoliopsida; order Asterales; family Asteraceae; genus Tanacetum; species Tanacetum coccineum. The sequence continues at coordinate 7,762 of BQNB010027158.1, read as the reverse complement.
TTGATTTATTTAACTGCACGCGAGGACTTCTACTTCTAAACTTCAATTCATTTCATTTGCACAAATTTAGTTAAAATGGTTTGGGCTTTACTTTCATATTGGGCCGAGTATTTGGCTAGTAAAAATATGGGCTGGCCCGACCCATATAAATGGGTTACGGGTCGGCCCAATAAGCAATGAAGGAACCGTTGAACTTGTAATTTTGCGCTCTTTCTAATGGCGTGCTTGGAGAATTTTCACGACTTTGTCTTGATCTTGAATAATAAGCACTCTCGATCGAAACGAACTCGAAAATACCCGTTTTTGCTTTATTTTCAATCATTTGTACCTACAAGACATAAAAACGCAAACCAAACATATTTGCAATAATATTTATCATATTTTATGTTTTTAGTCCGATTATTAGTGTTTACCGAGGTAAAAATGATGTGTGTTTTAGCACACATTAACCTCCATTTTAGCTCATACAGTATTAGAAATCCAATAAAATCCTATAGAATATAGATTGTGGTGTTATAATTGGTCTACAGGTTCTTATCGACACATAACTCAATTGGCCGAACTTATTACATTTTACCATTTACGTGTTTGTCGATTTTAGTTGTTGAAGCTCTATTTATCTCACTTTCTCTAGCTGTGTCTTACACATTCTCCATAACTGTTACCAGGAACAGATTCTTTAAGTAATATACTCCTATAATGGATGAATTTGTAGTTGCATGTGTCAAATGCAATAGCTGCAAGATCTGAAAAAAATAATGGACAAATAAGCAATTTGAAACACATCTTACATAATATGAATAAACTAACATACAAAAATGAAGATTTAATAACAAATTGTACCTTCGTCTTTGCTGCAGCGTGTATGGCATTGAAGATGTCATTCTCTTTGGAGTTTTCATGTTATGTTCATCAGCAGATGGCAGCGGTACATTGCCAGGGTGTAGTGGCCACAGAACTTTTGATAATTGGTATGCATCTTTTAAGGTGTTCTGTATCGATCATTCGTAGAGTTAATGTTGGCATTTGATGATAATGATGGATAAAAAGGAGAATGGGGTTTTCTGAATTGTGTTGTTTGGTTTTGATGTGCATATGTTGCGTTTTCAGTTTGTCTATAAGGACGATTTTGACTGCCTGCATTACTTTTATCTGCAAAGAAATCAATAGCGAATAGTTGCAGGACGAACTAAAGGTCAATTCTTTAATACCTACCTATTATACGTTACTTTTCAAACTATTTGCACTTTGCTTTTGGCTGGATAATGTTAAAAAAGCTCGCATATTTTGGCGCTTAGCATTGTTAGAGGTTAGTTACTGAGACCATCGTGCGAAAATGGACAATCTATTGTATGTACAACATATACAAAACCAATCCCCTAAAAACCAACCCTACTGTTGCTTCTCATTAGATGCTTGTAGAAAAGTATAATAAGAAACTGTAAATGGTAGGCATAATTTAAACCACCTAACCTAACATGCACATAAGGGAACACAATCCTTCTGACAAATTAACATTCCGTAGCAACATAATCGGTGATCCAAAACACCCACTAAAAAATACATCTACCAATAAGTTGGTAGATTCATTTTCACATTGCTTATCTTAACATGCAAACAAAATTACCAAAAACACATAACTTTTTTTTATCTTATATCATTTTTGATAAGCAAATCTCAACAGGGCATAAAATAAATATCAGCTAATCAAAATATAAGCAAACTTAAATTCCATTCTAGTTGATCAAAACATAGAAACCAAAGGCCCTAATTTTTTTATAGAAATCCGAATTTAATACACATAGATTAGGTAAAAAAACTACCCGATGATGTTTCGAACAGGTTCAGAGACTAACACCCCTTTCGCTTCCGGCTTGATGCAGATGGAATATTTTATCAAATCCGAAACTTTTAATGAATGCAATCTATGATTAACACATAGCTATTAATGTTTATATAGTTCAAGAAAAATTTAAAAACTAAGTAAGGAGTTTAAAGAAAGAAATCACTTACCACCAGCGATTCCATGAAAAAAATTAGTGGTTACTTTCATTAACCAATTCCACTTTGTAATCTTTCATCATCCTGAAATAAAATAACAACAACTTAGACAAAAACAAAGCAAAAAATTGAGTATCCGTTTGAAATAAAGGAGTAATTAGAGCTCCATCAACTAGGCATCTCTGCATTTATGGTCGAAAGAAGCGATTATTGTTTGTATCTTGAAGTTATCATTGTGTGGATTTTAAGTTTCTTTTTATTAGATCTGAAAAATTTTGTGTGTCTTGAGAGGTTTTACATGTGTCAAGATGATGATTCATTGGGAGGGTTGGGGTTTGGTAACACGTGTCTGGGCTAAGAGATAATGGAGAAGCAGGGATGGAAGTGGAGAAAGTAAGAAAAGTCTGTTTTTTATATTCAAAGTGGATCGGTTACCTGGATCGGAGGAAAAAAATTATAAAAAAAACCTTGGACCGGGTCAACCCGCCGGAACCCGCCGAAACAGCCGGGTCGGGTCGGTTTGCATTTAATGCATTTATGACCCAAGTTCTGCTGATTAATAAAGGTAATAATGTATCAAACCATTAAACATATACTTAAACACGTGTCTCCAAAGAAATTTAAACACATGGCTTATAGTTGGTGCCATCTAAACTTTATATGAAGATTGGAATATAAATAAACGCATAACACACTTACGCACTCGTGTGTTCATATCCAATTGTTCATCCCTAGCCAAGAGCATTGACTCGTAGGGTGTGTTTGTTGAAACTAGCGGTAGCAGTGGCGGATCCAGGATTTTGAAGTAGGGTATGCACATTTTTTAGCAAGAGTTATTAAAAAAATAAAAAATTACGGGTACGTTTTTCTTGGGCCGGATTTTTTCGGGTCGGATTTTTTCGGCTCGGGTTTTTGGAAAATTGGGTTAGGCGTCAGTGTTTCGTCTTTTGAATCGCATATATTAAAGATGATCTGCTTTGTCAAAAGTTTGAATTATTAGGCGTGGAGTTTTAATTGATATAGAGTACTTTAATTAAACTTTGGACGTTATTGGTGTTGTTTGGATAAGATTATAAGGAAAACACAATTTCTAAATTCTATGTTTCAATCTGGCTGTAAATGAAATTATCAAAGAACATTTCTTTTAGATTATAATATAGCTTAACATAATCACAAAGAAGAAAAAACTTAAGTATATGTATTGTAGTATTGTGTAAGTTGTGCTAAAAAATGGTTTTGGGCCTTTGTGATTGAGAATTATTGGACTCAACCCCAATATACAAAATTAAAGGTTGACTATCATTAATGGGCCACTTAAACACATACTATCTTAATTTGACTTAGGTCAAAGCCTCATTACCTCCTCCTTCTTCATTAGCTTTGCCGCTGCCATTTTTAAAACAACGATGAATAGTGCTTCTTCTTTTTTTCTTTTCTTTATTTGATTAGGGTGTGCACTCAAAATTTTCATGTGTTTTAGAGGGTGTGCACTGAGAGGTTTTTAGTGTATTTTGTTGTTACTTTTGAAAAAAAACAAATTTTTTTACACTACTAAATATTTACGCAGGGTATGCACGTGCATACCCTGCTTTCAAGGTAGATCCGCCCCTGGCAGTTAGCATTAGCAGTTAGCATTAGCTCTATCAGTTTAATTTATAAAAGTGTTTTGGTAGAATAGCTTTAATTGTAATTTTAATGTGTTAAATGGCGTAATGCTAAATGCTAAACGCTAAATGCTAATTCAAAGAGCATTGAGAAATTAGCGTTTTTATAATTTTATAAATGCTAACTTCTTTCTTCCAAACGAGCATTGTAATAATAATGTTAAATGCTAAATGCTAATTGCTCAAAAATGCTCTAAAAAACTGTTTGCCAAACACACCCGTAATACATTATCACGATACGTTTAATATAGAAGTTATGGACTTGATAAACCGACATAGTAAACTTTTAATTAGGATATCTTTGTACTACTTAAAATATAATAAGCATTTTCATCACTCGAGCAATTAACAAAATAAATAAGCAGAATTTCAAAACTCAATATCTGACATATGGTAATATATAATGAGTGTGAGACTGATTATAACACATAACTCAATATTTGACAGAGGGGCTTCGGAGGGGTGTGCAATAGGTGCCGTCGCACAGGGCCTCCACCTTTAAAGGGCCACATTTTTATTAATTTTGCATATAAATACTCATAATATTAAATATATATGAGCAATACAATTCAAGTTTATGTGCAATTTCTCTTTACTTTATAAGTTTAATATGGCCTCTGTGTTGTTTTTGCTTAGGGCCACTGAAAACCCCGAGACGACCCTGATATTTGACATCTATGTATAAAGTAGATATTATTTGTAGCGTTACATGATCACTTTCAAAGTTCTTGTATGCAAATCCAAACAGTGTGTAATCTAAGATGCTCCATGTATATGGCAAAAATACATTTGATGGTAACATAGGAGATGCTCTTAATATGGTAACATACGAGATGTTCCAAATTTCTTACTAGTTATTATTAGTGGGTGTTTGGTTCTTTTTCTACTTAAACCCTTAAAATCAAGTATTTTTGTTAATGCGGTTTAAATTTGCTTATTTAGTAGAAAGCAAAGGCATACATGAATGTATAAGTATTTTGGTAAATGCGGTCTAAATTCAATTTATTTATAAGTATATTTTATATTAAATATATGGTAAAAAAGAAAAGTAGTTTAACTTCAACAAAAGTTGTACTGTAAAATAAATGGTTAATTGCCTAAAAATGTATTATACTTGTCATTTTTTGTCATTGTATGTAGACAACTATTTTTTTTGTCATTGTGTCGCTCAACTTTTGAATTCGTGCTATTGTATGTATTCTGCGACTATTTCTGCATGTAAAATGACCATTTTACCCTTCAAATTTTAAAAAAAGTAAGGGTAAAATGGTCACAAAATACACACAATAGCACGAATTTAAAAGTTGAACGACACAATGGCAAAAAAATTAGTTGTCTACATACAATGACAAAAAGTGGCAAGTATAATACATTTTTAAGCAATTAACTCTAAAATAAATGCTTATTAAAATCGAATTATTTTACTCGAAAATGAAAATAAGCATATAGTCAGAAGAAAAAAGAAAAAAAATGTCAATCCCAAACACTTCATGTATATATTTGTACTATAAGCTTGTAAGTTATACTTAACAGTGTAATGCATTCAAATTCAGAATATAATTTTAGAAGTGTAGATGGGTTGGGATTACAATGCAGAACTAATTTACAACTCGTGGTAAATGTCAACGACCTAACGCTCCATTTTTCTATTATAACATTTACCAATCGATGGTTACTCTTCATGAATAGTAATATTCGAATGAACTCATAAACGCCCTTTTAGTTTTACTAAACTACCAAATTAGCATTATAAATATATCTGTTTGTCCAAATATTTTGTCTCACAAAAGCTACAATAATACCTCACAATGCTACAGTAACCTTAATTGTTTAATCCACATATATTAGTTTTTTTAATCCTGCTCATGTGTAGATCTATAGTAACCTGGACATGTGTTAACAAAATATGTATTTAGATAGATGATTCATCATCTCCACCTAATAAAACACCCACACAAATCACTCTCACACTAAAACCCAGTAAACTCAACATACAATAAAACCATCCACCGCTTATTTTTCAAGCCAGTTTCTGATCGATCTGCTTCTTCCTTCATTAATTGATGTTGGTAAAGAAAATTTATATGAAGTTTCAACTTTTATGATATTGGGAAAAATGGTTATTTATATTTTGATTATATATTTGTTAATGATTGTTTATTTGCATCTTAATCACATATATCCAGACTTTTTAATTGCTTTTTTTTGCAGAAAACACGCCAAACATTGCACTTTCAAGATTTGAAGAAGAAGAAAAAGATATTCAATTTGGGTTACGTCACGGTGACCGCTGCCAGAACTCCGGCAAGGGTTTGTGTTTATGGGGAGTTACTCTTATAAAATGACTGTTTCTGTTTTGATTTTTTTATAAAACGTTTATTGATTTTATGACTTTTAATATCCAATTTCTTGATTTTGTTTAAATTAATATAGGGCTATTTTGTTTGTTTTTGTCGTTATGTGCAGGTTGAATTACCTTAAGGATATGAATGTATGAGTATGTCTTCTGATAACCAATTACATGTTTGTAAAGTGAGTTTTTTTTTGTTTGCATTCTTGAACCTTTGGTACGGGTGTCTGGATTTGCACTTCGAAATTGACTATTGAAAATTTTCATGATTAGAATCGTGCTTTTAGTAGTGTGATGCTTTTTGTTGATCATTGCAGTGGCGTTGAAGTATACATAGTTCTTGCGGACAAGCTGGACCACCCTACGGTTTACTCCATAGTTCAAATTAGGTAGGTTATTGTCACACCCCCAGGCGGGGCCTGGACGGAATACGTGTCCGGAGGCGTGACTTTATTGAGCATCTCAAGTATAAAGCATAAAGAACGACCTCTATGGGTACGTTTTGAAAAATAAACACCGTTGCAAAGGTTTAAAATAATAATAATAAGTTTTACATCGATTAAATTTAAAAGATTCAAAGTTAAAATGCGGAAGCTTAAATAAGTTCAACAACGGTATTTAAAGACATAGATAAATCTCTGGCAAACCGGTACAGGCAACTAGACTTCACATAAGTCAATCAACAACATCCATGCTAAGCACCTGAGAAAAACATGCTTAAAATGTCAACATAAAGTTGAGTGAATTCATAGGTTTAGTTCAAACGTAATTATAGTGGACCACAAGATATCAACACGTATGCGACAGTTATAACAGATACAACTTCACATAAAAAATATTTACTTTGCGCTAAGCTCATGACACCGAAGCTAATTACGTTTATAGCATAGTATATTGCTAGGTTGAAACAAGCCCCCGAGGTAACTGACCAAGACTACCTTCTTAAGTTTCGACATGGTATATATCCGTTTATCGGGAGCCCCGTGGGTAGTGAGCGCTACTCGCCCGGATAGGGATAATTAGTCCCAATAGATCTATTTATAACACTCGCGCTCCCTCGACCGGTCCTCCAGTCAAGAGATTGACGGTTCATGATAAGTGGGGCAGTAGTGGTCTAAACGCTATTTAGGCAACACGTAAACAGGGAAAATCTCACGCAAAGTACTTGTGTCTAGTTTAAAAAAAAGCAATGTTTCTCACCCCAAGTTATAAAACATTTATTCAAAACGAGTAAAAGAGTGGGGCTATGAACTCACCTTATACGGGTAGTAGATCAAAAGGAATCAATCAAGTAAAAATCAATCTCACGGTTCTAGCGACAACCTATCATATAGTCGTCGTTTAAGAATGATGTACAACGAATAACGCTTAACACAAGAACTGATCATCCGAGCACGAGTAGACATGACGTATCCCTTTTTAAAACGTACTTTCAAAACTTATAAGTTTTGACAAGTCTCGACACTTCAAAACATCTTAGAAAATATTTTGTCTTTTAGTGTATTTTGTCTTTTAGTGCATTTCGTCTTTTAGTGTATTTCCTCTTTTAGTGTATTTCGTCTTTTAGTGTATTTCGTCTTTTAGCGTATTTCATCTTTTAGTGACCCGACACATCGTCGTTGACTCAATAACCGCAAACGTTGACTTAAACTTGACACTTAACGTTTTTCTACATTTTATCATAAGTTTGAAAATAAAAGTATATTTTTGATGCTTTTATAAAGTTTATGAAATTTCGGCATGACCT